>JAESUZ010000923.1:0-215000 GCA_017311185.1 Proteles cristata cristata
TTTTATTTATTTCTAGGAGAGAGAGAGAGAGAGAGCGTGAGCAGGGGAGGGCCAGAGAGAGGGAGTCACAGACTGGAACAGGCTCCAGGCTCTGAGCTGGCAGTCAGCACAGAGCCCAACGCGGGGCTCGAACCCACGAACCGCGAGATCATGACCTAAGCGAAAGTCGGACTTAACCGACTAAGCCACCCAGGCGCCCCTCTAGCATTCCCACTTTAGCACATATATCCAAAGGCAATGAAATCACAAGCTGGAAGAGATATTGTACCTCCATGTTCACTGCAGTGTTATTTACAATAGCCAAGTCATGTAAACAACTGAAGTGTCTATCAACTGATGACTGGGTAAAAACAATGGAATATTAATCAGCTATAAAAAAAAAAAAAAAAAGAAGGAAATCCTGCCCTTTAAACAATATGGATGAAATTTGAGGGCATTATGCTAAGGTGAAATAAATCAGAAAGAAAAAGTCAAATATTGTATGATTTCATATGTGGACTCTAAAAAAAAAAACCTCACAGATATTGAGAACAGATTGGTGGTTGCCAGGTGCAGAGGGAAAGTAGGGGAAATAGTGAAGGGGGTCAAAGGCTACAGACTTCCAGTTCTGAAAAAGTTCAGGAATGCAAAGTATAGCATGATGACTATAGTCATAGCATAGTGACTGTATAAATATTTGAAGATTTCTAAGTGTAAATTTTTAAAGCTCTCCACATACACACACACACACACACACACACACACACACGCACGCACGCGCACACACACACACCAGAGTGTCACTATGTGAACTAATGAAAGTGTTCACTAACCTTAAGTTGTTAATCATTTCATATATAAAAAGTGATTAATATATATAAAGTAACTACACTGTATACCTTCAGCTTATACAGTTTTTTTTTTATGTGAATTATATCTCAGTAATGCTGGAAAAAAATTCAGTTGCCAGAAAAAAATTAAATAATTTGCTATCCTAATCTCCTTTTTTTCTAGCTTACTCTTCTTTTCTTATCTTTTTCCTCCCCAGTGTTTAACAGCCTCTGATAAGCTTTATTTACTTGTTTTGTTAATTTTACTCTCCTCATTAGAATGTAACTTCTTCAAGTGCAAACATTTTTTTCTTTTTTTAAAATTTTTTACAAATAGTTTATTGTCAATTTGGTTTCCACATAACACCCAGTGCTCATCCCAACAAGTGCCTTCCTCCATGCCCATCCCCCCTCCACCCCCACACCCATCAGTCCTCAGTTTGTTCTTAGCATTCAAGAGTCTTTCATAGCTTGCCCCTCTCCCTCTACACCCCCCCCCCCGAAAAAAAAGATTTTTAATCTCTTTTGGCATTAGTGTATCCTCAGCACCTAAAATACTGGCTGACACATAGTAGTTGCTCAATAAACATCTGTATTGTGACTGCATTAATATCCTTAGATGCAGCACTACTTACTACATCTTCACTATTTACCATGGTTACCTGTGTGGCTCTATTTCAAATGCACTTTATTATTATTCTTCATTTTGGCCAAGAATCAGTCACTAATCAATGAGATTGATTAGTTCACTTGAAGAAATTATCTGGAAAGGTATTTAAAAGCCTGGGCTTTTAAAAGGCATTTTCATATGTGTTATTTTGAATATCTTTCTCTCTGACCCCCACAGCCATAGAAGCAGGGTCAGGATCCAGGTTTTGTGGCACGTGAAGGCTATACAATTTTGAGAGTTTGTTCTGAAAAAAGTAATACAAAAAAAAATCTTACTTTCAAAATTTTACAGAACCTATTACTCTGTGAAGCTGCTAGCACCTTTCTAGGTTCTAGAGAGGGCCCAGGCCAGCACGGGGCTCTGAGTTTGATGTGAATTAATTTCCCAGTTGATATGCATGTGAGGCAAAGACAGAGCAGGAAAAATACAGGGAAAACAATACAAATGACTGTAATGGAAAATGTAATACCATATTTTTTTACATCAGGTGAATTATTTTAGAGGTTACTTTTTTTTTTCATCCTTTTTTTAAATGTATGTATTTATTGCTCAAATTTCCAAAGCTTACTCATATTTTTCAGGGTGCTATTTGCATATGTTTATTCTTCCAAATCAGTGAGTATCAGCTGTCCTGGGGAAGTGGGGAGTGATTCCACCAGGTAGAACATTAGAATCACTGTGAAGGTCTGAAGAGAGATGTTCTTTTTTTTAATGTTTTATTTATTTCTAGAAGAGAGAAAGTGACAGTGTGAACAGGTGAGGGTCAGAAAGAGAGGGAGTCACAGACTGAAACAGGCTCCAGGCTCTTAGCTGGCAGTCAGCACAGAGCCCGACATGGGGCTCGAACCCACAAACCGCGAGATCATGACCTAAGTAAAAGCCAGACGCTTAACCGACTAAGCCACCCAGGCGCCCCGAGAGATGTTCTTTAAACCATACCTGTCTCACAGCGATTACCTTTTTGAGATGTGGGCTTTTAAAATGGTGTTCTTGGTCTCATTCCTAGGTATTTGTATATTTAGACTTATTGAAAATGATTTCCAAATAGTTTAATTGAATGAGTAAGAATAATTAAAGTATGAATCCATTGTGAAAATACTTCCCATTTAAAATATTATATATAACACAAATTAGGTCTATCCTAGACTTTAACTGAAAACAGAAACTGGATTAGTTCTACTAGAATTGCTTTTAAAAATGTAACCTTGGGACCCCTGGGTGCTTCTGTTGGTTAAGTGTTGACTCTTGATTTCTGATCAGGTCATAATTTGATGACCAGTTCATGGGATCAAGCCCCACATCGGGTTCTGTGCTGCCAATTGTTTGCAATTTTCTCTCTCCCTCTCTCTGCTCCTCCCCCACTTATACTCTCTCACTCTCTCTCTCTCTCTCAAAATAAATAAATCAACATTTAAAAAATATATCACCTAAATCTGAATTTTTTCCACTAATGGATATGGAAAGTCATACACCATGTTTTTCTCTGGGTCGGGGCTCTGCCTCAAACAGGTCAGGAAACAATTTACCAGTCATACTATTAAATCTATTTTGGAAAAGTGATATTACTCCATTTTCAACCTCAATGATCCAAACAGATGGGTTTTTCCACTTTAGTGGTAGTAGAAAAGAACAGAGACTGGACTCAGAGAACTGTGGGGCCTGAATTAGATAACCATTTCTTCAAAGCTACCAGGGTAAAGCAATTATAAGAATATTACTCTGTTGATGGTCATAAACAAGCATTCTCTTCTGCAATTCTTTACAAATGTATCACAGAGAATAAAATGCTCATACCAAAATACCACACATCTCATTGTGTTATGGGCACACTGAAATTAGCTTTCCTTTGTGATTTCTTATATTGGGTGAATTGTACATGCTTACAAATTACCCTTCAAAGATTTTAAGGCATTGGGATGGACCGCCCACAAACTGTGAGATGCACTTCCACAATGATTTTCAAGAGTAAAAATATATTTTATATTTCTTTGTAATGGTTTGGTATGTAACCTGGACTAAAGACAAAACAGTCTTGGGAAAGCACAGAATTCAATAATCAGAACCATGAACGTGGCGAATTCTGCTTGCTGTTTGCCAAATTCCATTCTCCGCTTGCTCTTGGGCCTGCAAGAAGTCTTCATTTCCATGCTTCTCTTGCAATGAGATTTGGCCATGCAACCGAATGATCATATGCCACTGTCAGGACTGGCTCGCGACTCCTTCCACCTGATCATCTGTGCGCTCTTTCTCCTCCCGGCTGGACACCCAGAGTGCTGAAGCCAAGGCGCATGGTGGAAAAACAAGATGGGAAGAGCCTGGCACCTGAATGAGAGCAAGAAGAGCTGCCCTGCCTCCTAAACACCGCCCTACATAGTCAGTTAATGAAAACAGAATTATTTTTTAAGACAGTTGTTTTAGGGGGTTTATCTGTTAGCACAGTAACCTCTAATTTACTACACTACACCAAACTGAACTGGTAGTACTGAAAGGAAAACTGTCAAACATTTCACATTTGACCTACCTTTAGCCAAAAATAAAAAAAAAAGATATATATATATATAATATATATCTTTTATATATAGATATATATAGATATAGACATATAATACATATATATCTTTTAATATATATAATCTATCTTTTATACAGATATATAATATATAATATATATATTTTATATATATAATATATATCTATATCTATATCTACATATATCTATCTATATATAAAGATATATATTATATATATCTTTATATATGGATATACATAATATATATATCTTTTATATATATATAATGTATATCTATATCTATATATATCTATCTATATATAAAAGATATATATATATATATATATATATATTTCCCCATAGAGGTCCAAGTGAAACTCAGGATCTCTTTAATTCTACCATTTTTTCATGCTCTGTTTAGTTCACCATCCCCTAGATCTCCTTTGGTTATGCATATTTTCATGAAGATCTTTCTCATCATCCAAAAGCTTCAGTGTGAGATAATAACGTTTATAATCTTTACACACAGTTGTAATTGTTCTGTAAAGAGCAGAAGCCAGTCCATTTCTGTTCTGCATTAATGCCAATGAGAAAAACTGGAGAGAATCGGTTCCAGCATGGAGCTGACGCATGAATGTGTCTCTGACTCACAAGAGATTCAGGATTTCCTTCAGGATTTGGAGCCATGCTTCACTTGAGTCAATGAGGTCTCCAGAGTACCTGATGCAGCTAGGCTAGCATTCTTTAGAATGGGATTCCAGACTGAAATGCCATTCTGAATACAAACATTTCTAGGAGTGTGGGCCAGAGTCCCCAGGAAAAGAATTCTAGGACTATTTCATAGCTTACTCAAACATAGACTAGAACTTCTCTACTGTTATCTAGCTCATTTGCAAAAGGATAAGGGCTGAGTCTTCTTCAAGTTGGGTATGTTGTAGGTAAAATCAGATGCCCAAGCCCCTTCGTGTTTGAAAGTGTAGACAAACAGGGAATCCAATGGTCTTTTCCAGAGGAAGGGAAGGAAATTACCTGAGGCATTCTATTGGCTATACAGTTTCTGAAATAATGGCTTGGAGTCCAGTTTTTGATTGTCTTCACTAAGCTTCAATGTATTTCTGGTATGAGACAGCAGTTTGTTGTCATCTTAAAGATCAAACTGAAATGACCAATACATTCCGAAGGTGACAGAATAGGTCACAGAAATGAGTCTATCTGTTCTACAAATATTCATAACCAACTACTATTGCCAGATACCACTCGGAAGGAATGAAGTTCACTAAGAAGACACAGGACTAGTAATTGCAGTGAGTTCCTGCTTCTAAATTAAATGGGACTTTTTCTCTCCTCACAACAACCAAATTCATGGTGAGACTGTTCACAAATCCTATTGACTTGCCAAGTCCATAGCTAAGAAAACTACATGTCTGTTTTCTAAAAACATTTGACCTCCTGTCTATTCATCTCAAGTTGCAAAGCAGTGTCATTGCTGACCTCCTTTGCTTTGACATTAACTGTTTTTGAAAAAAAAAAAAAACTTAAGTTTTCCTTTTTTAGCCATTAAAATTCCTTTCATTTTTATGTAATGATAGATCTCATATATTTGGGTATAATTGTCCATTTCTGCCAACATGCCTATTTTCTGGATGGACTCTGATATTCATCTGTATATATTTTGTCTTTTTTCTTCTTTGTCAAATTTGTTTTGTATAGTACTGGCTCCCATTTTTGGACTATTTTCCATTTATACTCATTATGAAAAGTGACTTATGCTTCTAGACTGGAATTAAAATAAAAAACTTAATAAAAAAAGGACTTAATGCATTTTTGGGGGTGAAATGAGTGAAAAGAGTTAAGAGTTTCAAATTTCCAGTTATAAACTAAGTAAGTCATGGAAATGTGATGACTATAATCAATAACATTATAGTGCATATCTGAAAGTTGCCAATAGAATAAATCTTAAAAGTTCTCATCACATAATTTTTTTTGGTAATTTTGTGTAGCGACAGATGGTTATGCCTTATTATGGTAATCACTGTGCAATATATGTGAATATTGAATCATAATGTTGTACACCTGAAACTAACAATGTTATGTTAATTACACTTCTATTAAAGAAAAAAAAGATTTATACCCTTTGGTTTTATTTTGCTTTTTATTTATTATTATTATTTTTTCTATTTAGAAAGAGAAAGAGCACCAGAAAGGGTCAGAGGCAGAGTGAGAGCGAGAGCAAGAGAGAGAGAGAGACAGACTCTGAAGCAGACTCCACACTCAGTGTGGAGCCTGATGTGGAGCTAGATCCCATGTCCCTGAGATCATGACCCGAGCTGAAATCAAGAGTCACACTCATTTAACCAACTGAAACACCCAGACTCCTGAAGACTTATACTTTAAAAAAGAATTTTTAATGTTTTATTTATTTATTTGTTTGTTTAAGTTTTGAGAAAGAGAGAGAAAGAGAAAGCAGGGGATAGGCAAACAGAATCCAAAACAGGCTTCAGGCTCTGAGTTGTCAGCACAGAGCCTGACTCGGGGCTCAAACCAATGAACTGGAACAGTGAGATCATGAATCTGAGCCGAAGTCTGATGCCTAACTGACTAGGCACCCAAGCACACCAAGGCTTACACATTTTTAATGAGGAATCCAAAATGGTACATTGAGCTCTAAGGACACTATAAACAGGCCATGTATAATGGGACAAACTTTAACCTGGCAAAGATTTCTCTAACTTGCTATAGATGGTCATACCAGAAATTTTAGATAACTATTTCCTAGTAGGAACTGTAAATGTTTTGATTACTGCCCTGTAAAATATTTAGTACTACACTGTACCACTATAGTGTAATATGTGAATAGACCCTGAATCTCTATCTTGCCTATAATGAGTACCACTGGTAGGTAATTTAATTTGAAATTTATTTTTGCAGAAAATAAATTTATAAAATAAATTTTATTCTTTATTTTTCATATATTAAATATGAAAAGGTCATATTTTATATATTAAAGTCTAAAAAAGAACAGATATCAGTTTTTTAAACTTAGGTTGGAAAGAAAAACCCAAACATGATTTTATACTTTCCCGACTTTCAAAATTTAATTTTGACCAAATATTGAAAATAGGTCTGGAAATGCCTATACCTTATGAAATCTAAACCAGAATATAGGGGCACCTGGATGGCTCAGTCGATTAAGCGTCTGACTTTGGTTCAGGTCATGATCTCACAGTTCGTGGGTTTGAGTCCCACATCGGGCTCTGTATTGACAGCTAGCTCAGAGCCTGGAGCCTGTTTTGGATTCTGTACCTCCCCCTCCCTCTGGCCCTCCCCTGCTCGTGCGGTCTCTCTCTCTCTTTCACAAATAAATAAAAACATTAGAAAAATTTAAAAAAAAAAAGGATTATAAGCATTTATTCAGTACAGGTATTCTTCTTGTTTTTTTTTTTTTCTATTTATAAAACTTAAAAAAAATTAAAATGTGACTATTTTACCCTTCTTAATCTTTTCCTGTAAAATTTAGAACTAGAAATTAAATTTTACAAGGGGGAGAAAAAGTCCTAACTATGTTTATGCTTATTCTGCTCTTGGCTTCTCCATACACAGCTGTCCTTTGATAGGGTTCAGAGTAGAATGCCTCAGAATGTGCCGTTTTGGCATGTGGATTATTTGAACTGAAGGCAATTAAGGCCTACCGGACTCAAGAAGAGCTTTTAATCTCTCCCTTAAATGTCTAAAAAATGTAGATAGGGAGCCTGTACAAAGAAGAGAGCTGTAACCAGAGATAGTTTTCTACATGGGAAAGACATGTGCATGGCAGGGCAAACACTTGTTTACCACACATTTGTTCTTCCCATCATCCTGAGGATTGTTTGCCTTCTCTTTGAAGCACGAAACCCCGTACACCCTTCTGAGGCCATACCCCCAATACACCCATATAAACCTCAATTGCCTGTCTTTGACCTTCCCATGTCCATGTGAGGTTCCTTTAGGGACAAAATTAAATTCGCTTTTCTCCTATTAATCGGACTTATGTCAATTTAATTATTAGGCCAGCCAAAAAATCTAGAAAGGAAGCAGCGAAGAAAAGTTTTCCTCCCAAACGCCTTTCAACATGGAGGGTGATTATGAGTTTGAATAGCATGGTTGCCACTAATGTATTTAGCCCTTAAGGCAGCAGGGAAATAATCTCTTGGGGTGGTGCCAGGACTTTAGCCATTTGTCTTGTCCATGAGCTCCAGCTGTGTCTCTAATTATGAACAGGACTATGATGAGATGACCTGTCCTGGAGAAACAAAGGAATTCCTCCAGAAGGCCTTTCCCTCCTGTGCTTCTGGCAGAGTCCCAGTGTTTCTGAAGCCCTTTCATAGCCATTGTTCAATGGAATTCACACAGTGACCCTGGGCAATAGGCAGCGGGGCTGGGCTGGCGAGCTGGGAGGAGAGGGGTGTTTGGTTTCTCCTCCTCATTTGTGAAGAGGAAACTGAGACTCAGGAAGGAGGGCAATGGTTTGCCCAGAGTCTCACAGATTTAAGTGGCTGTATTATGACTCAAACCAAAATCTTCTGATCTTTGGACTAAAGATTTAAACAGAAGATTGAATAATTGGATTAGTTTTAATTTCATAAAGCCTGAAACAAAGACAAATTCTTATTTTAATGTCCCCTATTAGAATTTACTTGGAGATATTATCTAGCTGCCTTGAGCACAATGTTCAAAACCTTTGCATAGAATGTGACATTTCGCTGAAATGAATGGATGTGTTTGCATGTCTCTAAATAACAGCATGACAAAATGTTAAGAGGGATTATAGTAAGGGTCCTCTACTTTGGCCACCTTGTTAATCATGTTAACCACATTGTGATGTCTTACACATTTGGTAAATGTTTAATACCACTTGGGGGAGGATAGCCAAACAACAATGTGGTTAAATTTACTTAAATACATTACAGGTCAGCTTTGCAAAACAAAGACGTCCCTATTTCTTACTCTAAGGAATTTCTGAGAAAAAAAGGAATGCATTTCTTTATAACAGAAAGATAAGAACTAACCCTGGGCTAAAGTACTGGGCTGGGAACTGGGTGCCCCCAATTTGAGTTCTGGCTCCTCTATTAACTACTTGTGACTTTGGCACAGCTTGACTTGACAATGACTGACTTTCCTGGGATTCAGTAATTTTAAATAAAGAGATCGACTTCCAATCTTTCTGGATTACGGATTTGCACACCACTCAATAAAGATTTTTTAAAAAAATAAAGATTCTTAGGCCTCCTTTTGAGTACTCTTGAGTCAATAGTTCTGGGGTTGGACCCAGGACTCTGTATTTTTAGAAAGCTGTCCAAGTGATTTGATGTGTTGTCAAGGAACACCAGATTTATCTGCAAGGCCCTCTCTGGCTTTAGCATTTCTGTTTCCAACTACACAGCACTGAACACTTATTCCTGTATTGGATTTGGGAGGCAAAGTATTCAGATCGAAAAGTTGTTCTCAGCCAAATTATCATACCAGGGGGTGTCCCTGTTCACATGTGTTGTTGCTCTACACTCTTCTCTACACTGCAGTCAGATTTCATATGTCCATCAGCACCACTTATCTGTGGTTTTGCTTTCTATAGTTTCAGTTGCCCATGATCAACCACAGTCTGGAAGCAGCTGGTCCCCCTTTTGAGAGATTATCGGAAGGTCAACAGTAGCCTAATGTTATGTAACAATGCATACATCATCTCACTTCATCTTGTCACACAGGTATTTTATCATCTCCTATCACCACAAAAGAAGAAGGACGAGTACAGCACAATAAGATATTTTGAGGGGCACCTGGGTGGCTCAGTTCGTTAAGCATCTGACTCTTGATTTCGGTTCAGGTCATGATCTCACAGTTCATGGGACTGAGTCCTGTGTCATGCTCTCTGCTGACAGCATGGAGCCTGCCCGGGATTCTGTCTTCCTTGCTCTCTGCCCACCTTTGCTCTCTATCTCAAAGTAAATAAAAATAAACTTTAAAAAAAAGATACTTTGGAAGGGACCATATTCACAAAACTTTTATCACAGTATATATTTAAAACTGTTCTATTTTATTATTAGTTATTATTAATTTCTTACTGTGACTATGTATAAATTAAACTTTATCATAGATTTGTATGTATAGGGAAAAAAGACAGTATGTGTAGGGTTTCAGTACCATCTGCAGTTTCAGGCATCCGCTGAGGGGCTTGGAATGTAATCCCCATGGAAAACAAGGGACCACTGTAATTGAATGGAAGTAAAAAAGAAGAGAAGAAGGGAAGAGAGGAAAGAAGGTAAAGAGGGAGGGATAGAAGGGGAGGGGAAAGAAGGTGAAGTGGTGAGAAAAAGTGATTATTTTGCTTCCTTGAGTAACCCACTCTGGTAGTTATCCCAACTACAAAAGATTAAAATGTTTTTTTTTTAAATTAAGATTTAAGTTCTTTATCATGGAAATTAAATTACTTTAAAATCTGGACCCAGCCTTCTTCAGATCTCACCTCTAGCCACTCCAAAGATATCTGGGGTACATTTTACACATTGTGAGGCGTCATCCAATTCCTACCATTTCTACCTATGAAATCTTGCTTATTCTTCAAAGCTCCACACATACTAAACTGATATCTCACAGGAACCGATGTCCAGTTCCTGTTTCTGCCATTCCAAACATCTAATTTAGGTCCTCAATAAAGCATTATCTCAGGATATTGCAACTGGCTTTAAAAACATTTCTGCCCCTTATCAACTGCCCAGTGCAGCTAGTTGAGGTTGAGAGGCTACATACCATGTATTTTAATCATCATAAAAAAAATAATAGTATCATAGTGCTTTACCATTTACCAAATGCTTTCACATCCATTATTTTATTTGCTCATAAGTTATCTATGAAACAGATTTTATTATCATCCCTTATTTTATGAATGATAAAATTATAACTCAGAGAAAATTCATGAATTGCTGGTTAATGATAGAGATGAGATTTGAACCTAGGTCCTATGAATTTAAATCTTGTATTTTCCATATAGTGCCTAACAAGGCATTAGTAGACAGCAGATGTTTAATAAACACATATTACATTACTATGTGAATGAATGGGGAGAGGATGCATCATGGCGTAGTGGGAAAATAAGTCTTTGGTGAAGGAGAAATTCTGTGCATCTTGAATCAGCTACGTCCTAATTGGAAAACATTGGATAACTTACTCAATCTGCCTGAGCTTCTATTTCCTCATCGATTACATGAAGAGATAATACTGCCCTCAAAAAGTTGTGCATGTGTATGGGGGGGGGGGATATGGGTGTGGTGTATGAACTCAGTTGTATAAAATTTGAAATACACTTTCTCCAATGCATGCACAGAGTAAGTACTCATTATGTGCCAATTTCTTTTGGTATGAGAGGCCATTAATCTACTGTCAATTGGGTTTGAGTTTTGAGTGCATATGTCTACCTGTGGAGGGTAATCAGTTTCTGAGAATTTAACCTCTCATCTTCAGAGAACTTTATAAGGCACTACATGCTGTTGGTTAAGAACACCTGGGGGTGAGGCTATCTGGGTTCCACACTTGGCTCTCTCCCTTATTAGCTTCGTGAACTTGGCCAAGTTATTTGATTTCTCCATGCCTTGGTTTCCTCTTCCATGAAATAGGGGAAATAGTATTTAGAACAGTACCTGGCAAGTGATCAGAACCCTGTAAGCACTGGCTATTTCCTGTGTCACAGAATGGCACTTAGCTAATAAAAGGTATGCTTAGCATACAGAGAGAGTATGTGCCCTTTGTGTTTCTCAACAAAACAGGACTGATAACTTCTGTAAAATACGAACAAAAGTAACACTGTAACTTTTTCATTTCCAGTTGGATTACTAAAAATGGTAATTACATAAGAATTTGGGCAATCGGTTTGAGCTTACAAATCTAGAGAAAAAGAAATGTGAGTGCACATTTTGTGCTTAAACAATGAAATATCAGTTCTCATGGATTTATGAATGAAGTAAGAGAAAAGTCATTTTAGTTTTGTGGAGCAGCTCAGATTACCACCTTTGATGCTATCACCTAAAGTAACGAAATGCGCCTCTTCCTTTCCTCAGCTCCACTACCAAAGAGAAAAAAACAAAACAAAACAAAACAAAACCTAACCAAAAAACTAGAAGGACAAAGGGGTGCTATACTTTAGAAATGGTTCCTCTGAATCAATTATCCCTTTTGAATACTATATTGAAGGCTCTATTTCACCTGAGAAATCTCATACATGTTTAAAAATAGTTAAAAGTTGTAATAAAAATATGTGCTACCCGTAATGCCAAAATATATCAAGAAAAATGCAACAATCTCTTTCATTTTCCAGTCTTGCATATAGTGTGAGGTAAAAGCAAAGGTATTTTTGACTGTAAAATGGTAAGTAATGTGATATCAGTGTCCTTGGGAGTAGCTAGAAACCTAAGCTATTTATTGCATAGACATAATGTTTTGTGTTCTCTATTGATGTGGAGATTACCTCAGAAAAGTTATTTCTGGAATGGTGGAGATTAAGTTGGTTCTGGAAGGCCAGGTATTCCTGTCACAGAATAAATACTGCTTGGGTAATGACAAACATGGAAAAGGAAACAGAGAAGAAGGGTTTTTCCCATCTCCTTCCTGGAGTTCTTTTCAGGAAAGTAAAACAGGCCCAACAATTTTGGGAGCCCGGTATTTAAGTCAACTGTTGTGTGTTGATAGACTCGCACTTTCTCCCGGATGGTTCAAACTTTGGCTGGTGTCCTTGAGAGAAAGTGTGGTCTTTAACATCTTTCATAGCTATAGTAATAGCGATTACTTTGCCGAAATGTCTCCTCACTGGAGACCTGGCTTTCTGTCAGGCTCTCCTGAAACCCGCTCTCTGCTGCTGCATTCCCGGACAGAATTAGGCCCAACGGCCAACCAGGAGCCCTCCAGACAGTCCTCATGTGGGGCATTCACTGTCCATGGGAACCCTACTGCCCCTCCTCTCTGGGCCTTTGTTCACGGATAACACAGTAATAACAGTAGATAATAATAAGAGAGGGAAAGAGAAAATTCTTCACATTTCATATCCATCGTCTCATGTGATTCTTATTTCTACGTTCGATAAAGAAACGGTGCTCAAATAAGTTAAGTATCAAACAGTGCTCAAATAAGTTAGGTATCTTGCCTGACTTTCAGGTTTTTATCCATTATTCTTTAGTGCTTCTGTAGGATCTCCTCTCTAGCTCCCTTACCAAAAAAAACCCTGATATCATTAATCAAAACTGGGTTCCCCAGATGCTATTTAGATTCCCGAAGTATCATATCTTAGCATAAACTACATGAGTTTTGGAATCAAATCTGGATTTAAACGAGCTCTTTTCTTGCCAGTTCCAGGACCTTAAGCTCAAGTTACTTAGGCTCTTTGAAAAGGATTATACAACACTCACATTTAGAAAACCAAAATGGGCTAATGAGTGTAAAAGTGCCCAAGACAGTGTTTTCAAAGTGGTGCAGGTTCAGTAAATGTTAATTCTCTTTTTATTCTTTCCTTTTAATATGCTGGAATTTCCCGGGGCACCTGGGTGGCTCAGTCAGTTAAGCGTCCGACTTCGGCTCAAGTCATGATCTCATGGTTCGTGGGTTCGAGCCCCATATCGGGCTCTGTGCTGACAAGCTAGCTCAGAGCCTGGAGCCTGCTTCTGATTCTGTGTCTCCCTCTCTCTCTGACCCTCTCCTGCTCCCGCTGCCTCTCTCTCTCTCTCTCTCTCTCTCTCAGAAATAAATAAAACACTAAAAAAATTTTAAAAAATATGCAGGAATTTCCCATCTATTTCTTTGATATTTCAAGAAGATGATCCTAATTTGGCTCACTGCATGCATCTTGAGGCCAGTGAAACACTAAAGAAATGATCATTTGCAACCCTTCCAGCTATTGGAACTAATGGCCAACACACGACCTCCTCAGTTCAGATAGTGCAGCTCTAATGGAGGTGTTTGTATATTTATAGTTTCTATCATAAAAAATTCTGTAATTACTTTTATGTGGCTGTGCCTTTGTGAGAACAGAAAGAGGATGTGACTTGATCCTGGTTAAAAAAAAAAAAAAAGGATTCTCACTACTCTAAATTAGTTAAAAACTCTTTATTATTGAATATCATATTCCAATCCGTGCCTAGGGTAACTGGCCATTTTTAGCAAGATAAGGTAATGCTAAACGGAATATTCCAGACTTATGATCTCTCTCTGAGCTCACCTCTTATTTTCTTGCATCTATTCTAGTTCTCTGGGTAAGTTTTATTTTGAAAGTTAGCATCAACTAACTTTGATGGTGTTGTGACCCAAGAAGAGATGTGGTCCAGTGGCAGTGGTAGTGAATGGCACATATCCCTGAAACACTGAGCTGCAGCTACACACCTGCAGATCTCCCTCGTGAACTCATTAAGTAGGTAAACTCACAGCAAAAGTGTAGACTCCTCAAAGGTATGGAACAGACTGTTTCTGCTCAGGTCATTCTAATAAAACTCCATACATGCAGCTGCCCTGTGCAGAGAGTTTCAAATTCTGGAGTTCAGAGTTCCCTTTAAGAATCATATGACTTGAAAATCTTCACAGATGTAGTCTTCAGGAAAAAAAAAAAATCACACACACACACACACACACACACAGACACACACACACACACACTCTTTGGATATAATTCCAGAAAGTTCAGTATGGCCTAGTGATTAAGCCAAAGGATTTTAAAGTCAGATAGCCTTGATTAAAACCCTCGCTCTATTGCTATGTAATTAGAGACCTTCTGCAAATAATTTAACCTTGTTAATTTTCATTTTCCTCATCTTTGAAAAGGAAATAAATACACTGCCTATCTGATGGGGCCATTATGAGGTTTAAATGAGATAAAGCATGCAAACTGCTTAGCATAATGTGGGGGACTAAGTGCTTAGTAAATTTTTATTACTATTTTACGGGAGTCACAGATCCTTAAAGCCTATTTGTGGACTCCATGTTAAGAATTTCTGTTATGAAATGGTGACAAAGTTCAAACCAATTAAGGACAATCTAGGTACCATAAAAGCAACAAGATCCTATTAAAGTAAAACTATCAATAAAAGGGCATTAAACAACTGCTACCCTGCCTGGAGCTGAGCAAGCGAGACAATGGGTCCAGCCATACCCTCTATTCTTCTGCAGGAGCACCAGCCTGTACCAGACACAAAAACTTGGCAGTGATGGCTTCTTTCTGCACTTGAGCAAAACAGCATGCTGGCTGCCTGAACCTCATAAGGCTATTGTTCTGCTCCTAACGTAACCTTTACAACGTTCTTGGTATAAGAAAGGATGGATTGGAAGGTTTGAATGAGAAAATATTTTAAGTGATCAGTTTAATGAGTGACATACAACAAACTCTCAATAAATGCTGTCTCTTTCCATGGATCAGGAGGGAGGGTAACTTAGCTTGACAATCACAGCTTTAGGAGAAATTCTACTGACACTCAGGGGAATGTCTAAGTTATGTGGTTAACTAAATCTGACTTGAAATAAGTAGGCCTTTGAGAGGGCATTTCTTTTGGGATTATATAACAATTTTGCTAGTATACTGGCATTTCTCTTAAGACATTTGCCTTTTGCTCTAAGGTATCCTATTTTAGTCAAAGTAGAGTCTTTAGCCAAATTAGTACATCTTGAAATGTTTGTAATATCTGGCAGCCAGCAATTTCAGATACATTAGTCTTTAGTAGGAAGTAGCCAGAAATCAATTAGTGCCCGAAGGTTCTGTATCATATTTTTTTGTTCAGAAAGATTTTCACAGAAAATGGATGATTTAGATTAATATATTCATTTCTGTGTCTCTGGAGCCCAATAAATTTCTGACACTATGTATAAAAACTTAATAAGTATTTATCAACGAATTTGCTGTATAGGGACCTCAGTATCCACTTAAAGAAAAATTGGCACTTACAGAGCATTTACTATGTGGTTAAGATTGTGCTAAATTCTTCTGCATGGCTAATTTTCTTAATCCTCACAACAATCCCAGGCAGAGAAAACCAGTTATTTCCCTACTCTCTTGAAATGGAGGCAGGGGGAAGTCACAAAACCATAGATAGATGTAGAGCTGGTGTCAGAGCACCAAGGTCAGAATTCTTCATCATCGTACCAATATTTCTATCAGAGTGACCTTGGACCATCTGCCTCAGAAATTAACTGGGATGCTATCCAGAGCTACTTAATCAGTCTTAAGGATGAAGCCCAGGATTCTGCATTTAAAAAAATGCACACACAGCATTTTTTCTGTGTACCATAGTTTGAGACCCAGTCTCTGAGCAGCAAGGATTTCACTGACTGCTACTGTAACATGAACCAGGTTGAATACAATTATTCTTGTTTTTACTGTAGAGGCCTTACTTTTTTTTTTTTTAAGTTAAATGTTTACTGTATTTATTTTTGAGAGAGAGAGCGCGCACGTGTGCAAGTAAGCGCACACCTGTGGGGGAGGGAGAGAGAGAGAGAGAGAGAGAGAGAGAGAGAGAATTCCAAGCAGGCTCTACACTGTCCATACAGAGCCCGATGGGGGGCTCAAACTCACAAACTGTGAGATCATGACCTGAGCCGAAACCAAAAGTTGGATGCTCAACCGAATGAGCCACCCACGTGCCCCTAGAGACCCTACTCTTAAGAGTCACAATATATCACCACATTTAAAATAAACATTGAAATATTCTCCACCAAAAACTGTCTCAATGACTGAACTCATTTCAAAAGAGAACCTAAATTGTTTCTCTGTTGAATTGATAATATAAATACAACTTCTTTTGACCAGGTTCTGAAGATAGATTTTTAGACTACTGTCTCTTTTTTATGGACCTTGGGCCTTAATTTCCCATCTATAAAAGAAGAGTGTCTGGGGGCACCTGGGTGGCTCAATCAGTTGAGCATCTGATTTGGCTCAGGTCACAGTGTCACGGTTCCTGAGTTTGAGCAACGCACCAGGTTTTTGTGCTGCCAAAACAGAGTATACTTCAGATCCTCTACACCCCTTTCTCTCTGCCCACCCCCTTCTTGTTCTCTCTCTCTCTCTCTAAAAAATAAACATAAAAAACAGAAGAATGTCTGACTGAACGAGGTGTAAAAAATTAAGATTTTATTAAATAGCAATGACAAATTTTTGCTATTTTTAACAAAGGGAATTCACTATTTGTTTTTAAACACCAACTTTTTAAGGTTCAAATCTGTTTTTAACTTTTTCTTTTAATGTTTTATTTATTTCTAGGAGAGAAAGAGAGACAGCATGAGCAGGGGAGGGTCAGAGAGAGAGGGAGTGACAGACTCTGAAACAGGCTCCAGGCTCTGAGCTGGCAGTCAGCACAGAGCCCGACATGGGGCTCGAATCCACGAACCGCGAGATCATGACCCAAGCGAAAGTTGGAAGCTTAACCGACTAAGCCACCCAGGCGCCCCAGTTCAAATCTGTTTTAATAAATATCTGGTAATATAGTGTATATGGAGAGGTTTATAAACATCTAAACTCTTTGACCCAGTAATGGCATTTCTAAGATTTTTTCCTAAGTAATTAGTAGCAGATAAAAATTAAGATTTCTATTACAAATACGTTCAATGAAAACAGTATTCTTTTTTTAAAAATTGTTTTAATGTTTATTTTTGGGAGAGAAAGAGAGCACAAGCAGGAGGTAGGCAGAGACAGAGAGAGACATAGAATCTGAGCTGTCAGCAGAGAGCCCAATGCGGGGTTGGAACCCACAAACTGTGAGATCATGACCTGAGCCAAAGCTGAACACTTAACTGACTAAGCCTTCCGGGTGCCCCCAAACCATTATTAATAGAGAAAAAGGGGGAAAACCTATATGACCAACAATAGAAGGAAATGCAAAATAAATCATTTTATTATACATAAAATGAAATCCATACCACCATCAGAATATCATTTTACCCCCAGAACATTGATATGGGAAAATGCTTATTAAAAAAGTTAAGTAAAAAATGCAGAAAAATATGTAAAATATATACAGTCATCTGACACACAAGAGGATATATCCGGTAGTAATTATGTTTCAAATGTTCAGTCTCTGGGACTCAATTTTGTTTCTTCTTTGTGTGTGTGTGTGTGTGTGTGTGTGTGTATGCTGTAAAAACTGATGCAGGAAATAAGCCAACAAATTTTAATAATGGCTCTACCTGGATGCTGTAATTACAGATTACTCACATTTTATAACATGTATTTTCTGTTAACGATTTCTGTTCCCAAATTTCCACAATGAACATGTGTTTACTTTGTCCTTAAATATGTCTTATTATAAAATAATTCAGTGAGCAACTACTTTTGGAAATATATTTATGATGCAAAATGAAGCATGTCTGCATTGCTCTCCTTGCTAACAAAGAGGTCTCTAAAGCAGGCCTCACCAATGTTCCTGCGGACCGTAAATTTGGCGATGACTGTGCTGTCAGGGGAACTCCAAACTCAAACACTGCAATTATGAGCTTGGGCACACAAGGACATGTTGGAAGTGGCAGGCGATGTCAGATTCCACCAAAATAATGGTCAAGGGACTCTGTGCTTTTGCCCAAAAAGGAAAGTAATGGGGCTGTAACTGGATATTGTAAATAAGTGGTCAAATGATCCCTAAATAAGCAACATCGCAGAAGCCTCCTTGCAGCATATTTTTCCTTCTGGAATCCGTGTCAGGCTCACAGACACAAAGGCAGCCAGAGAACTGTTATCTGTTTACCTCTAATTTATTTTTATAACTGTACGTGCCAGCAATGGGAAAAAAATGTTTCTTTAAGAGAAAAAGAAAATTGGCAATAAATCCTCTGAGTTCTTGAAAAAAATTTAGCAAACCAAAACTTCTGCTTATCATGTAGTTGTCAAACCTAGCCTCATCAAAACTTTATCTTCAATTGAGTGCGTATGTTTGTATATATGTGTGTGCATGTTGTAGTCTTGAGACTTGCTTCTACCAGCAGCTTTGTGCCTTTGTGGAAGATTCTGTAGCTTCTCTACATCTTGGTTTCATCATCTGTAAATGGAGACAGTCTTATGCCACACAGGCTTCTGGGAGGCTTGGTGAGCGAGTAAGAATACAGTCCAGAGCACAAAGCCAGGCACATTGTCAATACTGAATAAAAGTCAACTTCATCCCTTTCCCTTCCTAGTTTCTGCTTAATCAACAACTAAACCTTTGAAAATCCTTTATTGTCCCTGGTGGGTTTGGGTTCAGGTGACGACGCTCACTGGTCAAAGAAAAAACAATCTATTTCTCTTCTACAAAGTCAGCTTTGTTTAAACACCACAATGGCATCTATTCAGAAAGGTACCCATCTTTTTTCTTTTTAAATATTGAGGCAAAGCTCTCAGAGGTTTCTTTAAAGCCAGTGGCAATAAACATGTTTCAGCCTCCGTTTCGCTTCACTGTAGGCTCTGTGTGTGGTTAGGTTATAAAATAAAAATGAGCTTGACGTTACAGATAATAGGTTTAAAAAAATCTATACAGAATGATGTTGATAAATCTGTACTCATTATCCTAATAAAAATACATAAATGTCCAAGGAGAAATACACTATTATCTATTAGGCCTTCCATGTGTAATTATACACTGGTGGTTAAGGTCACAGCTCTAGTCCAAACCAACTCTGATCTTAATAAATCTGACATAAAAACATTGACAGATGGGCACTATATTAACCTTATATGTTATTTTCTACCATGATGACTAATGGTTATATCATTTTCATATGGATACTCTTACTGAGAGAAGAGTAACTATTTATGGAGGTATTTTACCTCCTTGAGGGCTCAATCTACGTACATGTCAATATACCACTAAAATGTAAACACACAATTAAATTAGTCAACACTCTGGAATCAAGGTCATTTTCATAGTTCCAGATGCTGATCATTATCCAGATAAACTGAGATGATTTTCTTTCTTTTACATAACTTTAAAAATTACGTATTTCTATCAGTCTCTAACACAGTTTGTGTGTGTATGTGAATGCACATATACTTATGTTATGAGAATCCAATTTGATTCTGTAAAAATTATTTCTGCTATGGGCCATAATGCCTGTATGACACATTTTGTTGGTAAAACCATCTAGACTCATGCACTATTATAATAGGACTTTTTAAATTATTTCATGTGCTTGACCTCATTTGATCATAATAGGAACCACGATGTAATTGAAATAAATGCCTCTGTGATGAAACTAAGTTAATTAGTGACTATAAAAGCAGTTGATTTATAGGACTGTCCATCTCAAAGCCATGCTAACTGAGCAAATTAATGACATGCGTCATACAATGCTCATTAAATTAGTGACTGCTTTTACATTAAAAGGCACACTATAAACAATCCCTTTAAAGCATAGTTTAGGGGTGCCTGGGTGGTTCAGCTGGTTAAGCGTCCTACTTTGGTTCAGGTCATGATCTCACAGTTTGTGATTTTGAGCCCTGCGTTGGGCTCTGTGCTGTCAGCTCAAAGCCTGGAGCCTGCTTAGGATTCTGTGTCTCCCTCTCCCTCTGCCCCTCCCTTACTTGTGCTCTGCCAATCTCTCTCAAAAAGAAAGTAACACTAAAATTTTTTATAGCACAATTTAAAATTGTCACTCACATATACAATATAAGCAGACTGTCTCTTTTTTATACAGAAAACATCATATGAGTATAAACTCATTTACATACATTTTAAGGGTTTTAGTATATTAGCACATATTTATTTAGCTAACATCTAGAAAAAAGCAAAGAACTAGCGATCATTTAGTCACAATTTTAATTAAAAGTATTAATTGTACCTTTGAGGTTATGCAAAGCAAAAGAGAATGCCAAATTGTGAAAATTGTGGCTTTCAAACTTTGTCGCAGAGTCACCTTAAAGATCTGTTCTCATGATCTATTGTATATGTATGTATATACTATACATGTATACTGTAGTTTGGATCACTGGCTACTTCAGCAAAGAAATTAGAAAACTTTAGAATGAAGGCTGAGGTTTTCATCTATATCCGACTAACAATCTGTAATTAAGATCATATATTTCAGAAGTGAAAACTCTGAAGTAGAAAATGTGACTCAGTATGTTAAAGATGAATTCACACTTCATTTATCCTATAACATCTTTTTGTACAATTCAAAGTCTACACTTAATTGATACAAGGTCAGAATGAGGAAAAAATGAAATGAAGTCCCTCAATCAAAGTGTTTAAATAAGCACTTATGCTCTTTGTGATAGTTATCTTAAAATCAGACAAATATTGGGCATGAAGTTTGTGAAAACGGAGTACAGTGATGTTCTTTCAGGAGGTGGGCTAGTATTTTCAAAGTTTGTGGGAACCACTTCATGCAGAAGAAGCCTACATTCACTGAGCAAAACAGAAAAATAAGAGGCCCTACCCATATGTTCTCAAGGCTAAAGGCAATTTCAACTTCCCAGAGCTTTAACAATGGACTCTTCAGGAAGGGTGAGGTCAGGACGGCTAGACTGGAACAAATTCAATGGCTTTTTACATTGATTAAATTTGCTGTACAATTTTTATGGATGAACCCCTTCTTATAGAAATGAAGGGTTCCTCCTATTGTATATTAAAATGTGCTTGAGAAGTAGAAATTTGACAAACAGGTGGCCTGGACCACAGTTTCTGCAACCTGCTCTTCTCTCTAGCATTGTCGCTTGACCCTTAACCTGATGCTCTCACTCCTCCTTAGTCTCTAGACATAATTTAGATTTTAAGCAGGAGGAAATACAGGTGCCCTCCTGTAGCACTTTGGGGGATGGTAGCACACTACCCTTGTCTTCGTCACTTTGAATACAGGTCCCACCTCTGATTATTGGCTTCTGTCCTGATTCCTTGTGCCTATCTTTATTTTCTAAGATTCCAGTTCACATGACTTTTGGATGTGGGCTTGAGTTGCTCTGCTTCTGTTCCATCACTGAATCACAAGCTGATATGTATAGGCCTTCCTGAGGTCACATGATCTAGATCAATGATCTCAAATCTTCTGAGATAGTATATGTCTAAATGTAAGTACCTCCATTATGTATTTTTAATGTTATGTTATATTCTTGTGTTATTATAGCAAAATATTCTACTTTTTTACAAATGTTTATTCATTTTTGAGAGGGAGAGCATGAGCAGGAGAGGGCCAGAGAGAAGAGGGGCAGAGGATCCAAAGCAGGCTCTGCCCTGACAGCAGCAAGCCCAATGAGGGTCTCGAACTCATGAACCATGAGTACATGACCTGAGGTGAAGTCAGATGCTCAATCAACTGAATCACCCAGGCACCCCTTCCAAAATATTTCATTTTATGAAAGACACTACAAAGATCAATTTTGAAAGGATGAGAAAAATATAATTTTTTTCTTCCCATATTCTAATAAGTGGACATATATTTCTATACCTCGGGCATATATTTCTAAGAATCACGTGCTCTGAGCCACTTCTAGGACACTGTCATGTTTTGGCCCTAACTATCAGTTGGTACCTTATATCTCCATTATGGCTGGTCAGATGGAACTCCCCCTAGTGCCCATTAGGGAAGTGACTTCCATCTACTACCCTCACCCACCTATCATCAGGTCCCATCAATCTCTGCTTTATCTCAGTGGAAAAGTTCATCCAGGTTCCAACCACTCTCAATTTTCCTTACTCTAATATAATTAACTAATCAAAAGATAAAGGTTTCTACGGGGCTTAGCAAATGGGCACAAGCAATAAAAACTTTTCAAGAGCAAATATAAAAATAGACAATTATAATAGTTTTAATAAAGTATGTTTCAATCAAGGGGCTGCGCAGGGTTCTTTTTACTGGTTTCTATTATGATGTTAATTGTAAAATGTAATATTACACCTAACAGGTAGACACATGACAGATACTTATATAACATTTTATATGTAATACCAAGGAATAAATAAAGTACAGGATATTTATTTATTTATCTATTTATTTATAGAGATTTATTTATTTAGGTAATCTCTACATCCAATCTGGGGTTCAAACCCATGATAGATCAAAAGTCACACACTCCACTGACGGAGCCAAGCAGGCACCCCAAAGTAGGGAATATTTAACAAATGGTCCTGGAACATACGGTTAACAATTCAGGAATAAAATAACTTTATATTAAAATAAATTCCAAAGAGATTAAAGAATTAGGTAAACTGGGGTGCCTGAGTAGTTCAATCAGTTAAGAATCTGACTCTTGAGCTCAGCTCAGGTCTTGGTGTCAGGGTCGTGAGTTCAACCCCTCATTGGGCTCCACATGGGGTATCAAGCCTACTTAAAAAAAAAAAAAGAACAATTAGGTAAAAAAATTAATCAACAAGTAGAGAAAATAAAGCTAAATACTTGTCTGCTCTGAGTATAGAAAAAAACCCCCTCATATTCTTAAAGCAAAGAAAGAAGTTACAAAAGAAGAAAAATCAATAGATTTGTCTATATAAGGCACATGAACTGCTTTTACAGTAAAAACTGTGTCTTATTTTGTTTGTTTTGTTTTTTTTAGAGAGAGCGAAAGTGCACAGGGGAGAGGGTCTTAAGCAGACTCCACTCTCAGCCTGACATGGAGCTTGATCCCATGACTCTGGGATCATGACCTGAGCTGAAATCAAGACTCAGATGCTGAATTGACTGAGTCACCCAGGTGCCCTCAATAAAAGCATTTTAATAAAAGAAACTATGTAAGGGTTAGGATGGCTTGATTGTAAACATTTTCAGATTATCTGGCAATGAGGTCAAAATTACTACTATTTTCCTATTTTTTAAAAAAGTGTTATTTATTTATTTATTTATTTATTTTTAAATGTTTTATTTATTTCTAGGAGAGAGAGAGACAGCGTGAGCAGGGGAGGGTCAGAGAGAGAGGGAGTCACAGACTGAAATAGGCTCCAGGCTCCGAGCTGGCAGTCAGCACAGAGCCTGACGCGGGGCTGGAACCCACGAACCGCGAGATCATGACCCAAGCGAAAGTCGGACGCTTAACCGACTAAGCCACCCAGGCGCCCCAAAAAGTGTTATTTATTTTTGAGAGAGTGCAAGTGGGGGAGGGGCAGAGAGAGGAGGACAGAGGATCTGAAAGTGGCTCTGCATGGACAGTAGCGAGCTCAAAAGGGGACATGAACTCAAGAACCACGATTATCATGACCTGAGCTGCAGTTGGACACTCAACCAACTGAGCCACCCAGGCACCCTTTTTCCTATTTGAATAAAATATAAAGGAGTCCTCAACAACAGAGTGGAGTTGGGACCTGTGATCTTCATTTCATATTTGACTTGGAGGCAAGCCATTACCATGCTTTTGCTTATTTAAAACGTTGCATTAAGGCAGTTTCCCGAGGCGAGTTATCTGAAACACAGTAGAGCAGAGCATGAAGGGCACAGGCTCTGGTGTCCAGCAGGGTGGGTTGGAGTCGGTGCTCTAGCACTCAGCGCCATGACAGCACACAGGTGCTTTCACGTCTGCAAGCCTCAGCCCAGCTGACCAGACACCACTGTTTTCCCTGCACAGATGCCTTATCAACCCCATTTTCTTATAACTAAATAACGAGTTAGTGCAACAATTCCCATTATCTGGATTGTAAAAGGAAAAGTGATAGTCTAGAATAGAGAGAATGAGATCCAGAAATAAGAAAACGCCCAGGGAAACTCTTGCCATTGTCTTCAGGCCTACCGTCAGGGTCCTTAGCAACCGTAACTAGATCAGGATCAACAGTTCAGTCACATTCTCTAGTCACGCTATACATAAAAACATCAAAGAATTTGCTTTTCTTTTTATTGGGGGGGGATGAGAAAAAAGAGTAGTCAGCTGTGAGGTTTTTACAACACAAAATTCTCTGTTAACTCTATCGACGCTGGGCAAATGAACTACTGGTTGCCTCACAGCAGTAAAATCTCTATATCTGAACAAAATGCTGTGAATACTCAGTGTCTTCTTCTCTAAAAGTAAATAATAGTCCTGCCAAAAGGAAAATGTATAATGATTTAAAAGGAACAATTTTTATCATGTAGAATATCCATATTTAAATAAAATGAAATATAATAAGAACTTCTCTTTGCTTACAATCATCTCATTAAAATAGGCAAGATCATTGGATGTAGTCCTTGTTCTGGTAGCATCTTTGTTAATTCCGTCACTCAACCCCCCTCCAACCCCAAACACAGTGGCTACACACACCACAGTCCTCATTCTCACAGCAGGATGTAAACAATAATTGCAGAAAAATAAATGTGTTTCTTCACCTGTGGGTTTTTTCCTCTGAAGAAGACTTTTTAACTTGAAGAAATGTCTGTTTTTATTTTACTATTTTTATTAAAATAAAAAACTTGTATGTTTGAGAGAGAGAGAGACAGAGCACAAGCAGGGGAGGGGCAGAGAGAGGGACACACAGAATCTGAAGCAGGCTCCAGGCTCTGAGCTGTCAGCATAGAGCCTGATGCTGTGCTCGAACCCATGAACCACAAGATCATGACTTGGCTGAAGTCGGACGCTTAACCGACTGAGCCTACCAGACGCTCCAGGAATGTTTGTTTTATAAACTTCTGATATAACCAAACTATTTTACATCCTCCCTTAAGATTGAATCTTTATAGAATATTTTCCCTATATCTTGATGTATTTTTAGGCTAATTCATATTGATTGCTGACATTACCCTTTTCATTTTATAGAACTAAGTGAGGGCAAAGTCATGTAACTTTCAAAATCAGGTTTGGTTAATGCCTGTAAAAAACAAAGAAAGAAACAAAAACCGTCAAGGATCTTTACTATTAAGGGATGCTAAATTATTCTTCATCCAGCTGGAAGTCATGCTCTCTAATGCACCAGAGAAGGAGCCATTACTCACTGTGGGGGCAGTGTCACAGCCGTACTGAATGACTACAAGCTTCATGAATAAATGAGTGACTGCAAAGATGAACAAAATCAGCAAGGAAGTTAATGTGAGTGCTTTTGTGTCACATAATAAGGCAAGCTACTTTAACCAAAGGCAGAATTCAGAATTGATTCCTGTGTTTAAGATATAATCCATATAAAGGGTGCCTGGGTGGCTCAGCTGGCTCAGATCGTGATCTCATGGTTCGTGAATTTGAGCCCTTTGTCTGCCTCAGCGCTGACAGCTATGCTTCAGATTCTGTGTCTCCTTCACTCTCTGCCCTTCCCCACTCACGCTCTGTCTTTGTCTCTCTCCTCTCTCTCTCAAAACAAATAAATAAAGATGTAATCTGTATAGATTTTGTCTTAAAAATAGAAAAACTCATACTACAACAGCTGACTTTCAAGCATGGGTGAAAGCACCCCAAGGCTGTTTCAGAACTATAGGATAGACACTGGGCAGGGGGTCAAAGGTGTTCCCTATTTCAGTCACTGACACACAATACTTGGACAGACTATACAGGGAACTGTGAAGGACTCCAGACCAACCAGACCTGCATATGAACAGAGTACCTTTCATGTTCAATTCACCCACTCTTCTCTTGTTTCTCAACCCCATGGTTCACGCTGATGTTCACCTTAGTCTTTTTTGTTTTTTCTGTTTTTTCACCTTTTATGTGGATAGGTTTGTATAAGACAGTTGGGAAACATTATTTTAGAGTAAGAACTCACAATGTCTGTCTTTGAAAGGATATCAAGGCTCTGAAAGATAGAAAACCAGACATTAAATTTTTGCTCTAACAACTAAAATGACATCAAACTAGTAATAAGTAAATAAGAGGACAGGCTGTGTAGCACTGACCACTTCACAGTTCAGGATGACTGATACAAAGCACAAGTCAAAAAGCCCTTGGTCTGTCCACTATTTGTCAGAGGAGTACCAAAAAATACATATATATGCTTTTTTTTTTCATGAATGAGTCATATTTTCAATTGCAAAATTAATCACCACACTAAGCAAAAATCTCCTAAATTCAAAACAGGGAGTATTCAACCACTTTCCAGCTCAGATCTCCAAGCCTGTAGGCCACCTTCTTCTCTCCAAAGTCAGCAACTACTACCATTTTCTTGAGAGCACATGAAGAAAAATGCTTGCAGGTAAAAACATATTCATGCATGCTGACAATCTTTTCATGCTTAAATAAACAGGAATGTTGTACCCAAACCTTTTCATTTAAAAATCTACCTAAATTAGGGCGCCTGGGTGGCTCAGTTGGTTAAAAGTTCAACTTCAGCTCAGGTCATGATCTCAGGGTTTGTGAGTTCCAGCCCCGCATCAGGCTTCTCTGCTGAAAGCTGGGAGCCTGGGGCCTCCTTCATATTCTGTGTGTCCCTCTCTCTCTGCCTCTTTTCCGCTCTCTCCCTTCCTCAAAAATAAACAAACATTAAAAACTATCTCAACAAAATTAATAATGATGCAGTTGTTCAGTGGAATAGTTTTCTGCAGTAAAAAGAGTGAGAATACAGCTACTTTGGAAAACAGAGAGTTTGACACAGAGAGAGGTACTATTTGATCCAGCAGTTCCACTACTGGGTACATACCCAAGAGAAATAAAAACATATTTCTACATAATATCCAAACAAAACTTCTACATAAATATCCACAACAACATAATTCATAATTAGCCAAAATGAAAATAACCCAAATGTCTGTCAACTGATTGATGAATAAACAAAATGTGATATAGCAATATAACACTATTTCTCCATAAAAAGGACCTACTGTTACATGCAATAACACAGATGAACCCTTAAAGCATTGTACTGAGTGAAAAAGCCAGTCATGAAAGATCACATACTATTCGGTTCTATTTATATAAAACATTCAGAACAGGCACATCTAGAGAAACAAACAGATTAGTAGTTGCCTAGGGCTGAGAGTGAGGCGAGTGAAGGGGAAATGGAGGGTAATAGCTAGATTATCCCGAGTTTCCTCTAGGGTGATGTAATGTTCTAAAATTGACTGTGATGATGGGTGTACAACTGTGTGACTTTACTCAAAATCAACAAGTAGTATACTTTCAATAGGTCAATAATATGGTATGCAAATTGCATCTTAATAAAGCTCCTTCAGAGAAGAGCAGGAAGGCTCTTCGTGTACTAGCATTTTGTTGAGTAAAACAAACAGACAAACAGACAAACAAACCACAAGCTCTATAACAAACTATAAACTGTTCTCCTTTTTGTATAAAAAAGGAAGAATGAATAGAATTCATACACTCATTGTCTGCATTTACATAACCAAACTCTAAGGGATATGCAAAACTAATGAAAGTAGATATGTGTAAGAATGAATAACCTTTTCAAATTACGACAATAATAATAATAAACACCACTTGGACAGAGCTCCATACCAGAACATAAGAGATCCTCCTCAAAGCTACACAATATTCGATTACTGCTGCTCATAAACTGTTCAATCAACCCCGTTCTGACTGACATTTAGGCTGTTTCTAGTCTTCTGTTGCAAACAGTGCTGTAGATTATCTTTGTGCATATATTTTTTCACCTCCACAAAGGCATATAGGCAAATGCTAAAAAGTGGAGTTGCTAGATTAAAGATAGACAATATAAGAAATCCTTAAAGTAGTGCAACCAAAGAATACCCCTTAAACTTGTTGGAGTTGTAGCAGCTGTTAAACTCCAACAGAGTTTAATTGCAAATACACAAAATGCATTTTTTTGAAAAAGGTTAAATGAAAATTTAGGATTTTCTCATTTACTGTTGTGAATACTTTAAAAAAACAACACAGGGGTGCCTGGGTGGCTTAGTCGGTTAAGGGTATGACTTTCGCTTGGGTCATGATCTCGCGGTTCGTGGGTTCGAGCCCCGCGTCGGGCTCTGTGCTGACTGCCAGCTCAGCCTGGAGCCTGTTTCAGTCTGTGACTCCCTCTCTCTGACCCTCCCCTGTTCACGCTGTCTCTCTCTCTCTCTCTCCTAGAAATAAATAAAACATTAAAAAAAAAATTTAAAAAAAAAAACACAATAAGCTTATTTTGAAAAAATTCAGACAAAACCAAATGGTTTATTCAACATAAGCTCTGGAACTTTAGACAAGGGAGCCTCCTTTTAATATGCATGCATTCATTATAAGGTTTCCCAAATAATGTGCATATTTAAAGGGACCTCTCAGCCTCAAAGAAGGAGGCTGAGAGCAAAAGGAAGAAGAGAATATCAGTTTCAGTTAAGATCAACATCAACTGATAAGCCCCAATTAGCCTACTTGGAGTCCAAGAAGGCAAAAATGTCATCAAAAGAAATGGAAAACATCAGTGCAAAAATAAACTTGGTAAAATTTAATTGTGTAAAGTTTTGATGGTCTAAGGTGACATTACTGAGTTCATGGAACACAGGACTATGACTAGACGCAGTCACCTCTTTTCTTTCCACTGTCTCTGGCTCAATTTAGAGTTCTTTCTGAGTAGTTCTATTTAGCTGCATTATCATCTCTGCTTAGAGAGACATTATCTTGGCAGAGTAATCTCTGTTATTATCTATGGTCAATGACTGCTAAGTGTTAACTAACAAAATGCCATGGCTGACAGATTAGTGTATATGTATATGTGCATATATTTCTATCTATTTATCTATCCATCCATACACCCATCTATAATGAATGTTAGGATGTCATAATAATTAGAATGCAATCTATTTCACACTATAACCTTGCATTACCTACTTTTGGTTGTTACGTTTTTGCCATTATTTTGTTGTTTTGTGATCCAGAAAGTACTTGAGAACTTGGATGATGGGCACAGAATGATGGCTGTGGTGATAATTGGTGATGGGTTTTGCTGAATACAGGCCCAAAGTATATCTGTTCTTTGAAGCTAATAGAATCCATTCATGAAATACTTACTGGTGGCCAAGGAAAAGAGCACTACAGATGTCATGAGCAGTTTTGCCAGTTAGAACTTCCATCTTTTGCGCTATGTATTGTGTCATAGTGGGCACACCCTACTACCAGCTGAAGGTCAACATTATATGCTTTGGGAAGATTACTCCAGTTAGTTCATACAACCATCTTTTTACACACATGTATCTACTAAACAACTACCTTTTTATTTATTTATTTTTTAAAAAAATGTTTTTTAATGTTTTATTTATTTCTAGGAGAGAGAGAGAGAGCGTGAGCAGGAGAGGGTCAGAGAGAGAGGGAGACACAGACTCTGAAACAGGCTCTAGGCTCCGAGCTGGCAGTCAGCACAGAGCCCGATGTGGGGCTCGAACCCACGAACCGCGAGATCATGACCTAAGCGAAAGTCGGACGCTTAACCGACTAAGCCACCCAGGCGCCCCAACCAACTACCTTTTAAAATCTTAACTAAATTTAGCCCAGAACATCATCAGGAGACTGAAATTCATGTACTCATAGCAAGAGACAATTCAATACGAGTTGCCTCATGGGCAACTTGCTACCTAAAGTTAAGGTATATTTACCACGAAGAAATACAGAGGTTACTGTTTTGTTTTGTTTTGCTTTTTAAGTACTAAATCGTTCTTACCCATTTCTGGAAGATCTTTCATTTCCTTGGCTGAGAGAAATAAGCATTGGAAAAGAGAGATCTTAATATTAAGTCTAATAAAAAAACGCCCTTCAAGTCTAGCAAATCAAATCTCAGGAGGCTGCAGAACTTTGCATAAAGAGGAATGATTTCCAACAACAAAGCATCCTGAGGGCACTTTTACTCTAGAAGTCTTTCCTTCTATCCCTAGGTCAAATTCACTTTCTCTGATTTTAGCCTACCAGGGCTTGCAGGAACACATTCTAGCACCAGAAGTCTGGGTCAGATACACACAGAAAGCAACCCAGACCAAGATCAACACTGAGGACTGACAGTGGAAACCCATGTTTCTGGGATTTCCAGCTTTTCACTGCAAATGCGAATGTGATTGCCATATAAATTCAGGGTCTTTAGAGAACATTCTCTCATTTCTTTAATTTTTTTAAATGATTGAAAAAGATGGCCTTCTTTCTGTTCCCCATACCTACTGGATATTCAAGGACTTTGCACTATAATCCTCTTCTACCCAATTTTTGCTCCACTGCTTCTTTAAGTTCACAGCTTCCCTGACCACCTTAACAAAAGTGTATCTCCAAAATACACACACACACACACACACACACACACACACACACACACACACACTCCTCATTAACCAGTCCTTTGGGTATTCTTTCAATTGCACTTACAGTATGGGAAACCATCTGTTTAATTATTTTTGTTCAGTAAGCTCCATGAAGGGAAGGAAGAGGGCATTATTATATGTCATATAGCACATAAAAGAGACTATATATTTGTCTTTATAGAAATATACTGAAACTACTCTCAACAAAACCACAGAAAATTATCCCAAATAAAAAGCCTTGTTGAATTATTAAAAAAATGATATCTCTATCTTCTTATGGCATAATTGTAGGCTACTATTGAAATAGAAATCATTTGGGGTGCCTGGGTGGCTCAGTCGGTTAAGCATCTGACTTCGGCTCAGGTCATGATCTCACGGTTCGTGGGTTCCAGCCCCGCATCGGGCTCTGTGCTGACAGCTCAGAGCCTGGAGCCTGTTTCAGATTCTGTGTCTCCCTCTCTCTCTCACCCTCCCCTGTTCACGCTGTCTCTATCTCAGAAATAAACAAAAAAAATAAAAAAAAAAGAAATAGAAATCATTTATGTATATTAGACTGAAACATAAAGTAACATATTTCTAAATAATGCAGTACTTAGAAAATAATATATAGTTTTAAGAAGGCTATCTCAAAGAAACTTTCAGTCTAGATTTAGCTAGAAGTGAAGTTAATTTCTTCAATATTCATGTAACTTTATTTAATGGAATAATAAGTTTAGACTTAGTTAAGATTTATATATATTAATCTACAACTTAAATAATAAACTGTTTTTACCTAGAGCTATCATGACGTTTTCTCAGTAAAATTTCCATTATCATTTCACATGTGAATGTTCTTATGTGAAAATCCTATATATTTCATATCATATACCATTTTGTAGATGGCTAAAATCCCTACACCCTCAAACAGTACCCTGTATCAAAGTGTAATTTGTGTCAGAACTAACAACTTTATGTTATGAAAACATAAATAAGAAAACATCAATTGGATTTTTTTCCCTTCTGATAATAATAAACTGACTAATATTTATTTGGTTTGCTGTACAACCAGCATTGTGCCAGGTAAGCACTTTCCTTTGTTTTAATATTTTTTTTTTCAAGTTTACTTATTTGAGAGAGACAGAAAAGTATGAGTGGGAGAGGGGCAGAGAGAATCCCAAGCAAGCTCTGTGTTGCCAGAGCAGAGCTCAATGAAGGGCTTGAATTCATGAACCACAAGATCTGACCCAAGCCGAAACCAAGAGTAGGATGTTTAACCAACTGAGCCACCTAGTAGCCCCCGGTGAGCACTTTCCATGTATTCTTCCACCGCACTTTCAGAGGAATCCCATGGGTGGTTTTAACCCCTTGTCTAAAGATTGTAAGTGGTAGGCCCTAGCTGTGAAGTCCATTGGCTTCAGGAGCCACCTCATCTCTTTAGTATTTATGTCAGCAATTCCAAGCTGCCTTTGAATTTTATTAGCTCAGCTCTAAGATGTCATATGCTGTGTTTTCCTAGGGCCTAGCAGATAAAGTCTGATATCTAAATCATATCAAAGATTACAACTACCCATGGAACAAAACGGAGTATCTACAAAGCCATTCCAGGACAGGGCCATCTGGCCTATTTCTGGAACAGGAAGATTAAACATGTGACGCCAAACTTTTTAAGCGTTTTTATTTCTGTCTGTAAAATGCTTAGAAGGTTTCTTAGATAACTAAGAAAAAAGAACTCACTTTCTATTAACGCTTCAAGATTAACTATCTGTGTTATGTAGCATAATTTCCACCTACCCACCTACTAGGAAAAGCAACTCGCACCTACTCAGAGTCCTTCCCCAAATCGCTTTTAAGTCATCAGAATTATTCTGACAAACTGGGCCTTATTTTCTAACTATTACTTCCCTTAGTCAGAACGTCTGTATTACAAGGAATATTTCCTTCTCTCCAGTAGTATGAATCAATTTATTCAGGATGTTATAAAATCGAAAATAGCTACGATTGAGACCAAACTCTATAGAAGTTTTCATGGATTTAACTGTCTTTACCACCAAATGTTTTAGGAAACCACAAGTTCCAACCTGAGTTGATACACAAGTCACTAACTTTTCTTTTATCTGACTACATACATCTACTTTATCATAGCCAAAACAGATTGTCCTACATTAAAAAAGATTGTCCTGAGAGTATTTTTTTTCTTTTTTTTTCTTCAAATAGAATCACATTCTAAATTTGAGCACTAATGAATATAGAAAGTCAAGGAAGACTTTAAAGCAAGTTTTTATTTAGAAATATTTGAATAGTCTATGAATATTCTATGCCCCAATAGGGCATTCATTTGGTATTCAATTAAACCTACTTTATGTGAATTGAAATTTACAAGGTAGTTTATACCTATGCAATATTTAGGAACCAACTGACTGAAAACGTCTAGAGCGACTGGCACCAGGGGAATTTGGTACTTTAATTTAAAATATTTTGGGAAGCCCAAGTTTGCATATATAGGTCTGTTGCCATATTCTTTCTTTATCTCTTACGTATACATTCACTAACACACAAATGGAATGGATTATGGAAGCAAATATGTTTGATGCTTTGAACCAATTATCCAGTTTATTGAAGTAGATTATCTAAAACTTCTTCATGTATTGGAAATTCAATTTTTGACTAGAAAATTACATGTTTGGATTTTAAAAGAATTACACATTAAACTAACAGCACTTCATAAAGAAAGCAAAATCACTAACAAGACAAAATAGAAGTGGAAACACACACACGCGCGCACACACACACACACACACACACACACATACATACATACATACATACACACCCCTCAAAACTTCAAAAGCTAGTTACTTAGGAAGGAATAACCAAGGATACAGAGGTGTAAGAAGGAGGAGATTCAAGTGTGAAATTACCCGAACATTTATTAAAATCTCATAAACAAAGTTTATAAACCAAATATCACAGTTTTTCTGACTACTAGCTTAAGTCCATACAAGTTCTTTATGGAACTGTCCACAATTTTTACTGAAGAGACAGGGTATTCTAAATGGGATGGGCTCTGAAGTGATTCTGAGTTCACAAGCAGTAGCATAGGGCCAGAGCTGTTATAACTGCACAGAAATGCCTGTAGTCCAGAAGTGTGACTGAGAATCATGCAATAATGTGGCTCATTGTGAAAGCCTGATAATAATCTGACATTCTGCTGGCCAACAGGTTGTCTTCTATTGTTCCGTTATATGGCAGTTGTAACCTTTAAGGGCAAATCCTTTACAATGGACGGCATGGTGCACGAATGACATTTCCTTCTGATTTTCAACATGGAATCTGGCCTTTGACAATTCTTTGAAAGGTCCTATTAGATCCCATTGGATGAAATGGTCATTTGTGTAGATTGATTCAGTTAAAGCCACAGATTTTACACGATGTTATAAGGGAATGTGACTGGGAATGTAACTATAACTCAACCATGGTAAGAGCAAAAAGACTTTATTTAGAGAGCAGGCAAAATAGCTAGTAGCAGTTATTTGTGGAAAAGAAAAGTTTATTTCCCTTATTAGTGAAACAAGGCCCTAAACATTTTATAACATTTAACTAAGATCTATAAAAATAAAAGTCTCCTAAAGATTGTCTGTAAAGATAGACATTTGATGGTATGTTAAATTACAACAAATATTAATTTTGTGAATTATTTTGTTTAAGATTAACTTCTTTCCAGCTATTTTTTCTGATGTTCCCTTCATGTGTTCCCTGCCTATGTATACATTAAAATTTCCCAGTTTATTTTAAGTTTGAAAAATTAAAGGCTAAATTCAAGTAAATGAAAAAGAAATTTGTTGGTTTTAAGGTTTATTTAAATAAAATAAGTTTAAATATTTAACTTGGCTGGCACAGCCTTGTTAGGAGGAGATTAAATAAACAATTTATTTAAAATGAAAATATCCTTCTAGCCCAGGGAAAATATTTTGGCCTAAGAAAATCAAATATTCCAGATTTATTTCATATTATGCACCCCCTCTCTCCAAATGTAAGCAGTGAGAATAGGTTTTAAATTTTTCTGTTCACTCCTGGATTTCTGAAAGCAAACGAAACACCCTTAAACTACAAATATTCTCTATCGTGAAACTAAAAAATATGCCAGAGATACAGTAGCAGGTAAAACTAGAAATCCTTTGCCCCACAAGAATATATTAGAAAATCACTAGATTAGAAATTTTATGAAGGTGAGGACTATGTATTTCATCAATGTCTCTCTAACAGCCAGCAGGATGTCTGGGCAAAACCGTGTTAATAAACATTGTTAAATAAAGCAATGAGAAATGCACTTTACTTTTGCAACTCATAGAAAAGCTACAGAGATAGAACACTTCTTTAAGGACTGCACATTTTAAGCAGAAGAATCAAATTAAATGATCCAGTGGCAGAAAATGTTTTTGTACAACAATAAAAGCAAATCACTTCCTCTGTCATTAAGGATTAAGCCTTAATTTCTTAGCATTCCAAAATATTGAAGTCTAGAAGTGTGAGAAAGCTAAAGGCTAACTTAATAATGGGAAATATTCACAGTACAAGCAGGAATGCTAATTCTGCCTTCGGAGGTCAGTGGTCAGTTCCATTTGTTAGGGCTCTAGGACAAGCTTGACTTTCGGATTCAGCCTCTCAGCTGTGGAATCTGGCAGATGTGATAGCTGCCTTGGGCTTCAGAAGGTACACCGTGAAGCTGGAGTGAGCCTGGAGTGGTGATCTTAGCACTTCCCTCCAGCTGGTCTCCTAGTTGCACATAAAAACCACCCCTTGGATAGAGTCAGAGTCGGCCATTTTACCTGGGCAATTAACATGTGCAACACACACTTGCATGCTCTGTTTGCCCTGCTCCTTACTAGTTGATGATGCTGAGATGAGTCACTCAGGCAAGGAGAAAACATTGAGGAAACCTGGGAAGCACAGTCTAAAATAAGAGACATATGAGTGGATGAAGAGAAGTGTTGAGGTCAGAATTACCAGTGGAGATGGTAAACTACAGGTAAGCCACAGGACAGCAAAAGTCATCTCAAATACTTTACAACTGCTTGCACAGAGAGTAAACTATACCTCACATTCTGTACAATCTTTAGCAGAGTGGTGTCTATGATTTTTTTTTTTTTTAACTGGGGCACTTGGGTGGCTCAGTTGGCTGAGCATCTGACTTTTGATTTTGGCTCAGATCATGATCCCAGGAGGTAGGATTGAGCTTTGCATTGGGCTCTGTGCCGAGTGTGGAGCCTACTTAGCATTGTCTCTCTTTCGCTCTGCCCCTCTCCACCACTCCCTCACTCTCTGTCTCTCTCTAAAATAAAAAAACAAAAATTTAGAAATGAAAACAGATTGTAGCATTTCCTTTATAATAGAGAACAAACAACTCATTGTTCTTCTCTCTTCATGCAACAGACAGATACTGAAAGCCCATGATGGCATAGGCACTGTGTGGGGCACAACTGTACAAAGATGGACAAACCCAGTTTCCCCGACAAGGGACCACAACAGGCCATGCAGCAGAGAGTTGCTGCAATGCTTCAAGAGCTCTAACAGAGAAATGTCCCAGGTTTCATGAGGACACAGAGAAAGGAATCTTAATTCTGAATGGGGAGGTCTAGGAAGGTTTCCCAGGAAAATGTCCAGTGGGGGCAAATCTAAGCAAGACTTTGGACATTAAATTGTAGTCAAATGATTACTGTAAACTGACAACAGTTCTAAGTGTTCATACAGTCTTACATACCAAATTATGATTTAAACAGAGTACATCTAATTTTCACCCTGAATTTATATTTCAAACAAAAGTTTGTGAGGCTTTATAAACTGCATATATCTCAACATGGGATAAACTCTCAAACATCATTTTTCAGAAAAAAAAAAAAAACGTGAGACACAAAATTATACATAGTGTATTGTTACTTTTACATAAAATTCAAAAGCAGAAAATAACATGATTTTTGAAATTAGGATAGTTGTTACATTTGGAGTGGGTGGGCCATGGCTGAAAGTGGCACAAAGGTTGCTTCAGGATTATTGGTAGTAGTACTATTTTCAATTTGGGTGGTGATTATAGGGGTGGCCATTGAGAATCAAAATTACTTTTTTTTTTTTTTTTTGGTTTGCAATATCCACAAAGAGTTTTAATGCTTTGCAGTATTCACACATAGTGTGATAAATTACCAAAAACATGTCAAAATTTCTAAAAATTACACATTTGTAGGTATGTAAAAACCCTGCTTTTGCTATAACTTTATTTGCATGCAAATTTAATGGTAGAGTTTACACATAAAGAATTATTAAGATCACTAGGTCCACTTAAATGGCAAGCAGCTACATTATGTCCCTTTTCCCTCTATAGATATCACCAATTAATGGCAACCATTTTTTTTTTCTCTAAGTCCCAAAGCAGTTCCTAGTACTTTATTGTATATGGCCATTACTAACTGACCAGGGATGAAAAAGATTAGCCATATGGGCTTTAAACAGTGGAGCTAATTTTTTATTTACACGAAAAGTGTCTTAGAATTATGGAGAAATTTCAGGTGTATTTCTAGGTAAGGGTATAATTTCATACCTATGTATATAAAATGGTTTTCCCAATTACAATAACATCTTAATAAAGGCATGTTTGCTAAAAGCAGATTTGTCTTTTGTGTTTTATATTACTCTAGAAATGCCTACTGATTCATAGGCGTTTGATTCATTAGGCTCAGTTTTAACAAGAAGACTCAGAGAAACAACTGGGACTAATTTTCCAAGCAAGAAACTCAGAGACTCTGTCTTTAGTAGGCCTCAGTTTCCTCATCTACAAAATGAGCAGTGATAATAATGGGTACCTCACAGGACTTATGATGGAATCTAATGTGATAATTCCTGTCAAATGCACAGCCTAGTGTCCGGCACCCAGTAAGCATTCAGCAAACAGTAATTACCACTATTTTTATTGCTTCAAATAATATATGAGGAAAGCAGCAAAGGTTGATGTTACAATTTCAAGACATCAATTTTAGCTACTTAATTAACTATGTGACTTCCAAAAAAATTAATGATCAGGTTCAGTTGTCTGGGGAGGACTCTGGTGAAAACCATGCTTTGAATTTTCTTCAGCGGATTCAACCTCCGTACCTCTCTATGTGTAATCCTCCAATCCAGTTGTTGGAGAAGTGATGATGTAATTGTCATAGTACTGGTTAATTTCACAGACCTAAGCTTAGAATTACATTAAAGTCCCATACAAATTATAACAGCACTGCTTTTACACAGTTGCCTAATAAACAAAGTTTTAATTCTCTATTTGACTTCAAATTTCAGTTTTGAGAGTTTTTTTATTTAAAAAAAAAGATAAGGTTTATTCATTTTTGGGAGACAGAGAGAGACAAAGCATGAGTCGGGGAGGGGCAGAGAGAAAGGAAGACCTAGAATCTGAAGCAGGCTCCAGGCTCTGAGCTGTCAGCACAGAGCCCAAAATGGGCCTTGAATTCATAGACCATGAGACTATGAGCTGAGCTGAAGCCAAACACTTAACAAACTGAGCCACCCAGGTGCCCCAACTTTAGAGTTTCTTTAAAAAATAATTTTCCAATAAAAAATTTTGCCACATAAGCACTGACATTGTTTCTAACAGTTTTTCCTGACCCTATTTAACGAGAAATGTTAAAGACTAGCAAAGTGCTTCTGCTTCCAAAATGGGGTTAGGGATGGGGAGAATTAGATTATAGGTTACTCTCTGTGGTCCCTTTCATTTCAAAGAATTTATGGTTCTACGGACTGGTCAAATGCCAGAGAGGAAGAAGGCAGTGCAGTTTATAGTCTGACGGAGGGAAAGAGTCAATAAACTGAATGTCTCAGCAGCTAGCTAGATCTCCATAGAATGGAGCTGTGTCAAAGTCCATTTGCTATTTCTTGATACATCTGCATGGTTCATGGTTGAAGGCTTGTATGCAGATGTTGAGAAAGAAGGCAGACAAAATACACAGATATTCTTGAGATGCACAAGGTTAAAAGGAGAAAGCCTAATGACTCATTTTTGGAATACCATGAGGCAGAACCTTGCATCACCAAGGCAGTTCAGAAAGCGGAGAAAAGCAAGTAGAACAAGAACAACAACAGCAACAATAACAAATTTGGCATTTAGAATTAGATCATATTTTTCTTTAGCTCGCTGATTTACAAGCTGTGTGATTTCAGTTTTACCTCATATGGTCGTTCTGAGGACAAAATGAGCTGAACCGTGTAAAGCACCAAAGCCAATTTCTGACAAACAATAGAGGCTCAATATATTGTAGTCATCGTTACAAGAGCTACTATTTGGACTATCTCTACAGGCTTGGGAGCTGCTGTCCTAAGGGGCTGGTGACCCAAGTACCAGTCAGTTACGTGCTGTCCCATGACAAAGCTGTAGCATCAGAGGAAGCATTACAGCAATGGCTCATTCACATTCTAGAATGCCACTGGTTAAAAGTGGACACATTTTGCAGTAATTTATCCTAACTGAAAAAGTGTCAGTCATATAAATTCCTTGACATAAAGAAGATGTTGTGCTGCACTGCAACGGGGCATGACATCATGGATGTTAGGAATTAGTATTTTCTCGATTTCGTATAGATATGAATATTTTATGCATATTAATTAAAAGGAGTTGAATTGCTCATCTTGGATGTATTTCAAATAGGAAGGAGAATTAGGTACAATGGGAACACTCTTCTGTGTGAAGCCTGAAAACAATTACATACTGAAACTATACTTTATAAAACATTTTTTTTCAGCAGGTCACACTGATGCCATCTACTTTATAATTCAAAATGAACACTGTTTGGTATGAAATGAGAAAAGACCATGAGGTCACTTACTAGCAGTTTTCCAGTGTCTTATACAAGAATCTACTCATCTTTTGGTTCACTATGTCTCTAGCCACAGATAACTAGGAAGAAATGGGTTAAATTTTAAGCAAGGGCGATTCAAATTAGATACAAATAAAATGTCCTAATTGTGAGGATTGTAAAAAATAAGGACTGTTTTCGGCAAGAAATCTTTGGAAGCTGCAAGCCCAATGTGCATGTATTCTATACCCAGTTTCCAATTTTCTAATTTCTTGTTCTCCCTCATGTGTAGTAGAAAAATGAGATTTGCAGTTATCTCCCTTTGTCCTCTGGAAGAAGTTTTTAAGGCTGAGAAGAGGGGATAAAATGTCTTCTACATTCAAATCCATTAGTGACAGCATTTGCTCCAAAGGTGGCAGTATGATTAAAGGGGGCATGGTGCTACATGGTGGATTCCTGATTCAAAACTGGCTGGAGTTCTTCCATACTGGCCTCCTTTCTGATCTTCCCTCCAACTTCTTTAGCCCCACTTTCTCAGTTCTTGCCTACAATCTTTTCCTTGTATTTTTTTTCTGTTATTCTGAAGAGCAGTTTAGCTTAGCTTCCCCAATTCACATCCTCACCCATCCCCCAGATTGTTCGTAGGAGAGACAACTCCCTTAAAAGGCTGAGGGTTAATAATAAATGCATATAGTTTAAATTTCCCTGATAAGAGAAAGAGAACTAAGAGAATGTATCCATAGATTCTGGCTTCTTCCTATTCTCCATTCTTTTAGAGAACTTCCTATTTTATGCTAAACCTGACCACAAGGCAAGGTATTTTGAGAGTCATAGGTGCAGCACTTCTTAGTTGTCTTTACATGGTTATACTTACTCGTACCTTATCCAAGCTCACAGTCTTTTGCCCCTATGGTATCTCAGTCCTTTCTGTAGGCCCTGATCCCTGGAGAAATTTTATGCTTTTGACTAGAATATACCTTACTTCCACTATCCATTTTCTAATGAATCTTAAATCTCAGATTTATCTCTTGAGAAGCTGGGTAATCTCTGTAAGGGCTCCTAAGAAAATCTATGTTGGCTTTTAATTAAGACTGTGCTGGGGCGCCTGGGTGGCTTAGTCGGTTAAGCGTCTGACTTTCGCTTAGGTCATGATCTCGCGGTTCATGGGTTTGGGCCCTGCGTCGGGCTCTGTGCTGACTGCCAGCTCAGAGCCTGGAGCCTGTTTCAGTCTGTGACTCCCTCTCTCTCTGACCCTCCCCTGCTCATGCTGTCTCTCTCTCTCTCTCTCTCTCCTAGAAATAAATAAAAAAACAAAAACAAAAACAAAAAAAAAAGACTGTGCTTTCATTGTGACTACATTCTTCACAACCTAGTTAATAGCCTGCAAGACCCATTCATAACATCTTTATCCAGGCTTTAACAATTCTATGTTTAATATTAGTATTATTCAGAACATGTATACATAGATTTTTAGAGAGAAAGGGAGTGCAAGCAGGGGAGAGGGTTAAAGAGAGAGAGAATCTTAAGCAGGATCCACGCTCAGTGTGGAGCCTGACGTGGGGCTCTATCACCAGACCCTGGGACGTGACTTGAGCCAAAATCAAGAGTCAGTCGCTCAACCAACTGAGCCACCCAGGCTCCTCTTCAGCTTGATCTTAGAATTTAGTTTTTCATATTAGAATCCCCATTTCTCTATCTCGCTAATGACAGTTGGATGGATGCATGAGTAACCACTCCTATATCTCTGATTATATTCATGTCCTCATTCCTTTTGATTTAGCAAAATTTACTATCTGATTAGAATAAGTCACAAAGGGACTAATAACTATTAGTCACCTTAACTGTTAAAAGGCAAATTTTTTTGATGGGGACAAAACTATGATGTGTTCCAGATCAATAGGGAAGAAAAGTGTAGAGCTCCAGATAGGACTCAGTGGGGCTGCACACACAACCACAGCCAGTTCTATTAATGTGGAGCCTGAGTGCACTGTCCCTGAGGAGAGTGTGCATGGTGGGGGGGGGGGGGGGACGGAGGGACACTGCCTTGAACTTTATTCTCCAGTGACATGACAGAAAAGGTGGGTTGAGAATTCCATTATGAAATACCCATATAGAAACACCTCTCTTCTGAAGGATTCAGTACCAATTCATTATTTCTTTACCAACCATCATGTTGAATTCATGACATGTCAGCTATGGATATATTTAATCAATGATGATTATCTCACCCAAAACAAGTCTAAAATAAGTTTGTAGAAAATAAGAAGATGCTAAATAAATTCAAATGGATCTTAATTATTCTAACTCTTCTGTGATTTTTCAGGAATGAGAATCATCCCATAACTTTAAAGTCTTTCAAGGCAGAAGTATGTGAACTATTTTTATTTGAACTTCCTAGGAAGTTTTATTACCAATAGTTTATCCTAGTCCACAAAAGGATACAGAAAAAACACATGAATCTCCAGTGATAGGGAAAGACTACAGAAAACAGAACTAAAAAGTATCTTAGTAGTTTATTAGGTTAGTGGTTTTCAAACACTATTCCTTGGAAACTTAAAGCTCTTTTTACAAGTAGTGCAAGGACAGGAATTGGATTTGAGATGGTGAGAAAGGTGCAAATTCAGTGGTGATTTTGTTATATGTAAGTTTATATATTTTTTACCTATATACTTCATACATATGTATATTTTAACAATTTCACCTCTGTATATCAAATATGCATACAATTTTAAATCTTCCATATATACTCACTTGTGTCTACTAGCATTTCATTTATAAATAGTGTTCCATGGAGAGAAACATATTTGAAACTCATGGATCTAGCTCAGCCTCTTTATTTTACAGTGAATAAATGCACCCAAAGAGGGATGAGGTGGCTTTTCCCGGGATACTGCAAGTTAGAAGTAGGCTGGACAAAGGACAAAGGGCTTTTTCAGGGAACCTCGTAATTTATGACATTAAAGATTATACCTATCTGCGATCCACTCTGTGCTTCCCTTATGTTTTAAATGACACTCAAAGAATCCTGGAGGTACCTGGTAGCTCAGTCAGTAGAGGATGCAACTCTTAATCTCAGGGTTGTGAGTTTGAGCCCCAAGTTGAATATAGAGTTTACTTAAAAATAAAATCTTGGGGCACCTGGGTGCTCAGTTAGTTAAGTGTCCGACTTCAGCTCAGGTCATGATCTCACAGTTGGTGGGTTCGAGCCCCGCATCAGGCTCTGTGCTGACAGCTAGCTCAGAGCCTGGAGCCTGTCTTTGGATTCTGCATCTCCCTCTCTCTCTGACCCTCCCCTGCTCATGCTGTCTCTCTCTCTCTCTCTCTCTCAAAAATAAATAAAACATTAAAAATTAATATCATAAAATAAAATCTTTAAGAAAGTACTCAGGGAATCTTAATCATTTCTTAAAGCTGTGAATCTTTAAGTCTACTATATAACAGAGGTGATATAAGCTTAAGTAATAGGATCAAAAAAGTTTATAACATGGTCAAAACTGTGAACCAACCTAAGCCAAGTCACAGAGTATATGCACAGGGAGGAAGTATGCAAATTCCATTTGTTATCCCATTTATAAAAGCTTCTAAGATAAAAGGTGTAGGAAAGGGGTCCCTGGGTGGCTCAGACAGCTGAGTGTTCAACTCTCGATTTTAGCTCAGGCCAGGATCCCAGAGTCTTGGCATCCAGTCCTGTGTTGGGCTCTGTGCTGAGCATGGAGCCTGCTTAAGGTTCTCTCTCTCTCTCTCTCTCTCTCTGCCCCTCTCCTCCATTCATGCTCTCTATTTCTCTCTCTCTCTCTCTCAAATAAAAAGAAAATAAATAAATAAAAATTTAAAAGTGTAGGAAAGAAGATTCTGTACCTTTCTCAGAGCTGACTTAAAAATAGTATGAAATTTCAAACAAAGTCTGAGATACAGTATTTATTTCTAAGCTGAAGGCTTACAGAGCTTTCAGAGAACAAAGAAGGATGATCTCTTCAAAACTGGGAGGCAGTGAACTTCTGCTCTTTATTTCGCTATAACCGGGAACACATGACCTTATTTGCTACCAAAAGAGAATATGCTAGCCTAAAGGCTATAATTGCAGGAATCTCTCAAACAGCCATTTTCAACACTCATCATCATCACTCAACTTCATAGCTATCATATGTTTAAAAAGATAACTTTCAATTTATTTCTACAGTATCAACCAAATATTTTACTGTATTTAGATATATTCAAAAGATGCCCAATTTTATAGTCATTAAAATGATAATTACATAGACAGTAGAGGGAGGCAACATGCTGAAGTACTCTTGGGCTCGGATTCCAAGTTTCCCTGGCAATTAAATGGCCCTGCCCAAGTTACTGCATCTTTTAGTCTCATTACCTCACCTGCAGAAATGCCGATTGATAACCCTTTCAATGTGGTTACAAAAATGAAATAAGATACTGTACATAAAATTCTCCACAGAGTTTTCATTCATAAAATACACTTTGTTAAAAGCTACAAGTATTGTGATCAGAAAAGTAGAAAAATGCCACTATGTTAAATGAAGCAGAACACAGAAATGGTATTTACAACCACTGATTCAAATACACCAGTTAAGTAAAAAGATGAAAACAGCTGAGGATAGGGGTAGTGAGAGTTATGAGGAATTTTCCGTCCAAAACATTAATTGTTATTACATCTTTTTATTTTCAATTATAAAATTAGTAGTTTTAGTTCAATCAATGTTTTTCAATGCTTTTCTTGAGGTCAAAATTAGAATTCTCAGCCAGCCTGAATTTTTACCTTAGGAGAAGAGAGTTTATAGAAAAATGCAATCATATATTGATCTGAGAAGTGACGTTATTCAGAAAATCGAATCTGCTGGGTATTGAAACGCTTAGTCTCCATATTTTGGACACTGAGAAAACAGTTGTTTACCAGATGTGTAGATATTTACACATAAAAATATTAGCTTGCTTATGCACATGGTAGTTATATTATGAGTATATTTTAAATTCAAGGTAAAATACTTGCTTGATGAAAACACTCATACAATAGTGAAATGAAGTACAATGACATTCCCTTACCTCCCTTCCCACTACTTTTACCCTCCCAGGTAAGCAAGTACTATCAAAGGCTTTGAAAGAGCCTTCTAAACTTTTTGTATGTCTATAATCCTAAGTATAATTTTCACATATTTAATAATGCTTCAAATTTACTTCATAAAAAACCCCAGTTATATTTTAGATAGAAGTCTATCTTTTTCCTCCAGTATACATAATGAACAATCTTAAATAAAAAAAGCATATGCCAAATAATGAACATCCAATAGCAAGAAAGAACAAAATTCAGTTTTATAAGCCAAAAATTTCTTTATATTTCTATCGGAAAGGCTAATAATTTTTTATTTAAATTGAATTACATAAATCTTAATTAGACTACTGAAAAGTATCTCTGGGATAGGTTTCTAAATGACAAAATGCCATAATATTATAGTATTTTTATAATATATAAATGCTGACAGAAATTAAAGGCAAACTATCATTACTGAAAAAAAAAATAGAAAGGCAAACAATGCCCCAATTAATGAGCTTGCTAATTTTATTGAAACTTTATGAGTGTAAGAAAACACACCTATTAAGTTTTTCTGGACTTCATGCATGCATATTTTTAAAGGAATGCTTAAGGATAAATAATATAATCATATTCTGTTAGAACCTGATACATACTAAGTACTCAGTAAATTTCAGGTGAATAAATAAAAGTACCCTAGTATTTATTCTTATTCTATAATATTTTAAATTTCTAACATCTAGACTACAAGGAAACGAATTGATTTCAAAATTATTTTTATTTTGCTTTTTCAAAAATTGATAAAATTTTAACTATAAGTAAGGCTTTTCTTTTAAGTATATGGATTAAAAGGAAAGGTATATATTATCATTACAAGTTTGCCATGAAACCCCGTTCAAAACTGTGACTATCTCCCCGGGCTATAAACACCGTGTTAATACGGACTGCTTTTTGTAGTACTGGTTTGAGAGATACACATAGGACAGAGTAAAGGAAAAGTAAATGGAAGCACTGGATTCTTGTAGAAGGCAGTTTGAAAACTTCCAAAGGTAGCATTTGGCTTGGAGGCATCTGAGGGGAAGTGGACAGTTTTGTAGAAAGTGGACCAATAGAACAGAAAATAGATTTACTAAGGAAACTTAAGATGGTCAAGCCCAAAGATGGGTCTCCAAGAACAAAGTATTCTGATGTCCAGAATGAAATGAAACCATGTGAAGGAGAGATTACTGGTAAATCATCGGGTCTCTCTTATGGGAAGTCAACTGTGAAGAGAATGAAGTAGTCTCTGGCACCTGAAAAGGAAAGGAGGTACGGGGTGGGGGGGAGTGTATGACTGAGAAGTTATAACAGAAAAGCTGAGAAGGAGAAGACATTGTTCCACAGAGCTCTCTGGGACGTGTATGTGTGGAGGCCCAGGGAAAAAAATGCTGCTATTTCTAAAAATTAGGTAAATATATGTGTGTGTGTGTGTGTGTGTGTGTGTGTGTGTAAACATTTATTTCTTCTATATACCTAATCTATAATCTATATAGATTTCACTGTATATAAATACAAATGTATGAATAGTATTTGAATGAAAAAAGGACAATGGAATGTTAAAATCGTAAGGACAGCACTTACAACCTCAGGTCAAATGATTTAGAGACAACAGTGATACACTCAAGCAGTTATGTTATTAATAAGTCAGATGGAAGATTAGTAACTGGAGAGGTATCCCTTGTGCGCTGTTAAGTCTAGGAATCATTAGCATAAAGAGGCATTTATTTCTTACATAAAAAACATTCTGACCCCAACACCATGCAAAATACTTATATGGAACTATATACACACTCACAAGTCAGTATTTTTTAAAGTATATTTTGAATTGTCACCTTATTTACTTATTAAAAATACCTTATAGAACTTAGAATTATAAAATAAAATAGTTGTGGATAAAAACAGACTGTCACTCTCAGAGGACTAAAGAATGTCAATGTCACCAGACACCTGAAACGAACCAATTATTGCCCATTGAGTCCTGATTTTAAAAATAGGTCTCCTAGAAGTTTAGGCAAAAAAGAGAAATAGATTGGTTAAATACTATTTGCTCAGGTATCAGATGAGTTTTTCACATAGCCAGGACAGAAATCACAAATTAATAAAATTCATATATTTTATAAATTCTGATTATTTATCTTGGTCAGAGATTTTTATTAGCTGTGGTAATTAATAAAAGGATTCTAAGTGTTTCTCAGTATTCATTATTTGGCATAAAAGAACCATACAGATTATTTTGCAGATGCAAGATTTTCCATAAGTAAACTTAGGAGGAACTTACTGCATGTACTACTTAAAACAATTTTTTTGCATATGTTCTCTTATATGGAATCACAAGTGACATAAGAGACAAAATCTGCATCTGTAGTTTTTAAAAATCACAGAAATACTACTGAAGGGACAGTTCTTAAGTCTAGCCCACTATGAAACACTAGTACAGAAACAGCAAATGGTAACCCAACCACATAAACATGGGCTGAATTCCTTACGCAAATAACATGAGTATTTGCATTTGTTTCACCACTCAGATAATTCATAACACATTTGGCTTGTCCACTTCTATCCTATCCCAACCACCTGCACTCCATTATTGCTTTTATTTCCCCTATATGAGGAAATATAGATATTTCCATTTCAAAGAATTGAACTTACTTATTTATAATCCAGCACTAAGATAAATAAAATAGCTTCTGAAAAGTATGCTGTATATGGCTATTCTAGACACAGAAGTCACTTTACTGGGAAACAATCCAGTAAGGGCTATTTGCTCACGAGCATATCAAATCAATACTGGGGGAAATGATAGAATAAAATATTACAATAAATTGAACTTAAGATACTTTTTAAAAGTCAAATGCTTGTTTTATTGTTGTGTTAGATAAAGAAAGCAATGAATATCAAGCAATTCACTTTTACTGCATCTCTACCTATACATTTGCTTTTAGATTAAATTTATAATGTTTATAATCTTGAACTCATACTTTTCCTTAGAGTGAAAACACTAAAGGTACCAAAAAAACATCAGCAGGGAACATTATTTTAATGAAACAAAACAAAGATGACGGAATGATAAGCAACTTCATATACATGTAGCCACACAGTTAAATTTAAGTTAATCATATGATTAAAGACATATAACATGATTAACTTCTCAAACATATATGTGCTAAAAGCCAAGGCACCTTCTAAAGACAATGGCATACTGTCAACTACCAGCCTGCTTGTAGCAGGCAAGAAATATGAGCCAACAAGACCAAATCGGACACTGAAAAAGAACAAGTTTTTATCTAAGCTTCCAATAAATGTCCTTCCTTCTCTAAAAATCATCACGAGATGAATCATTGTAGTCCACATGGAGTTAAAACTGTGGGCAACCCTGTTTTTAGAGCAGACAAAAATGGGAATAAATTAGACAATAAAAGTGCTACCAATACCATGCTTTCTTACAAAGCCTTAACATCACACCTAACTCTTGAACTTCCTCAGCAATTACTAAAGGCTCAAGTATTACGTCAATCTTAAAAGAAGGGGAGAAGCGCAAGAGAAAAAAAAGCACATTACCAAGCTGCCTCTGTAGTCCTTAAAGAACTTGTAGACCGGGATCTTGGCTTCATAACAATGCTCATTTTGGGGAAAACAAAAAAAACAAAAACAAGACAAAACAAAACAAAACAAGAAAGAAAAAAGCAAAAGAAAAAAGGGAAAAACGTCTTCAGGTATTCTGATTAATACATTTCAGCTGTCTTTCTACAAAGATGATTTTAAATACATTCCATTTCCAAGGGAGGTTGCTTGAAGAAATCCAAATATCCCGGAGTCCAGCTCAGGACCCGAGTCCAGAGCATAAGGAAGCTTCTACGACACAGGAGCTCTGTCCTCTTTCATGTTGAATTTCCTCCAGCACCAGGCTGTTCGGAAGTGAACAGTTTCTTGTATGTTTTGCATTGCCAAGGGAGGAACTGAATTTTGAATCTATTCTTCATCTGGTCACAAGGGAAACCAACACAGTGAAAGAGCCACTTGTCTTTGTCTTTTCTGCAAATCTCTCATAACAGGTTTAAAGGTTTCCAACACTCCCAAAGTACTCAGGTAGAGTGAAAGGGAAACAGACTGCGAGGTACTGTAACACCAGAGAGCTGTCAGGGAAGTTCCATTTCAGGGCGACCACAGAAAAACACTCTTCTCCGGGGAGCCAAGAAGTCAGCCAGAGAACGGAGCCCTCCGCGGCACTTCAGTTGGGCCCCAGTGCTTTACCTGTGAATGTAATTTCCGTTGTGTTCCCTGCTTAGAATCTGACTCCAAGCCTTTGTGAATGAGAACTATCATTCAATCTCGCCAAGCAGAAACTATTCCTCAAGGGCTGTATGACGTCTGTAGGAAGGCAGTTCAAAACATCGCAGGGAAGTGAGAGAGGAAAAAAAAAAAAAACCAGCACCCAGCCCTGCCGCGTCAATTGCTGAAACTTACAAAGCTAAGGGGCAGACAGACCAGCGCCAGCGACCAGAACTGTAAACCAACTAAGCCAACAGACCTCTCAAAACTTATAAAACTATTTCCTCCCTTGGGAAATGAGGTGTCTGTGTCATTCAGGGTAAGATTCCCTGGCCACCTTTATAAGGAACACACCCCTTTGCAAATGAGTTCTTTGTCTCTCTCCCCTTCAAAAAAAAAAAAAAAAAGTGATTTTCTCAAAGTCTTACACTGAAACTAAACTTTCTCATCAGAAGTGAAGTTGAGAGAAATTGAGGGCTTAGCAGTTGTTATTTCGAGCGTTTTTAATGAAATGTCATGCTTTGGGTTTGGTTATAGAGATGCAAACTGCCTCTTGAAAATTAAACAGAGGGGAGAAGGCATCATTGCACCAGGTTGTGCTGGAATGCTTAAACTGAAGAATCGAGTATATCACTGCAGGACAAGTGGCTACATGTACTAAGGCTGTTCCCTTGTGCAATGTTTTCTAAACCATATTTCTTTTTAAAAATCATATGCAAATTTTATCGATCTCTATACACTGAAAGCTCTATGTTTGTTAAGTCTTCACAACTCTTAAGAAAGGAATGAAGCTCATATCATACCTTCTTAACATCTTATTATTGGGAAGACCAATCCCTGCCCCAACTTCTACAACTGCAAAACAAACTGTTCTATTCTAGCAGACATAATCTGGAATGATTTGAATCACTCCTAAGAGAAGGACCCTTTGATCACCCTGGCTATCCTTCTGGACATTTGCACGGAGAATATGTATTCCTCTGGGTGTACCAACTTCAGTTATTTTGCATGTGAATTATCGACTGAAAATTCTTTAAGCATTCTGATTCTTCCAATGACATTAGTTAGTACGTTGGTTCTCTAGGCTGACGTGAACTTGGTATTTATTTAGCATTTGCAGGCAGGATGTTGGAGTGCAATTGTGACCCACCCAAAGGATTTGGAAAATTAATGCAGTAAGGCATCTTGCCAGGGGCTCTGGCTACTTACTACAACAAAGCCTTCAACTCCATCTCCCGGTCACACTTCAAGGTGCATTTGTGATTTTGTCTCCTCTGAGGGATGCTCAGGCTTCTTACGGAAAATGCTAATAAACTACTTTTAATATAGTTACCTCCTTAAGCTTTTCAGTTTTCTTCTGAGTGCCCAGGAACAGTGACACATTCTTAGCTCTGTCCCACATTGAGTCCATTGCTGGTACTCTAAGGCAGATTAACCAATCACATAGTTTTAGAAGTTCAAAAGGTTTGTGAGACTACTCACTTTGGGCGGGAGGAAGGGGTTTATGGGAGCAGGTCTGTTTTCTATCTCTTCAGAAGTTTAATGTGGGGAAAAGGAAGAAAGAACAGAGTACAAGTAAGCCACTGCTATTATTTATTTGAAGCACTGTTCTCTTCCGAGTAAAGTCTATCAAATATCCTCTGGTTGCTATCCCAACAAGAAAATCATAATGATAACAGAATTTAATGTCTGAATGTGGTCTGTTAAACTTTGCTGAAATAATCCGGCCTGTATTTTACCATTCCCCAGAAGGCTCTCTATCCCACTGAGACTACTTAGCTCACTGGACCTCCCTTCACTGTCACATATACATAAGGGGTTAGTACTGTCCCACAAGCTTTTCCTTCCTTCTGTGCTCAGTATTCTGTGTATTCTAAGAATCTATCTCGGAAGATCCTAACCCACTTATTCTGTATCTCCTAAACACTGTATAACCACTGTCCTGTAATGCCTATATCATCCTTGTCCCCAAGGAAAACAAGTGTTAAGTGGGGTATCTGACAATGTAGGCAACTAATCAGAATACTCAGAGCTTCGTGGATGAGAACATCAAGGTTGCCATTACAGAGAAAGAAAGATGCACAGTATCATCAGGCCACTGAGACTTAACATTTTAATTTAACTTCTACCCCTAATGTTTAAGGTACTGACAGATTAAAAACCTAACAGTACTCATTCAATATTACAGTATTATCTCCATTCTAAGGCAGTTTTTCACATGTACATTTCTGAAATAATGATTTATAATGAGTGTTGTGTCTGTTTTCCTTTGAAAATCTTCTCAGAATGGAGCAGATATGGCATTACCCTCCAAATGGCATTACCAAGATATAACAGTGTATAGGCTGACAAGGATGTCTGAATCTAGGAGGACTGGACATGAGAACCATGCAGTTCTCATCTAAAGAGCTCTGTAGAATATGCATTTGGTCTGGAGGCTGCTAATATTTCTAGCGCTCACCTGATGTATCAAAGTATATAATACTACATAGACTTCTCTTTGACTATTGTCACCACAACATTTCAATGGATCTCAGGTATATCAGTTCATTTGGTCATCTGTCTTTGTGTTTTGGCTGAATGAAACCACTACACAATACAATGTTTCCTGAATTTCAATCATTTGGACACCCGTAAATTTTGCCATATTGGCACATGATCCATATCACTACTTACATGATATTTTTCTTCAGTGACTCAATTTTTTAAAACTTGAATAACATAAATTTAAAAGATAACTTTATATTTATTTGGTAAGTGTGTTTGATATGTTGGTTATTCCTGCCCACCCTGCCACCAATGCAAGTATTAATAGAAAAAAAAAAAAAGGAGGAGGGGGAAGCTGGGTAGCTCAGTAAGTTCAGCATCCAACTCCTGGTTTTGGCTCTAGTCATGATCTCATGTTTTGTGGGTTCCAGGCCCGCATTAGCAGTGAACTGCTTGGGGTTCTCTCACTCTTCCTTCCTCTGTCCTCCCCTGCTTGTATGCTTTCTCTCTCTCTCAAAATAAATAAACTTAACAACAACAACAAAAAAGAGAGTACAAATACCACCTGAAATGTCTCCCATACCACTAAAGAGTGTCCACAATGCAATATGGAGAATATCAATTGCATACAAGTAGCGTACGCTACTAATCATACAAGTAGATTAGATGTACCCAAGAATGCCATTTCCCCTTCTCATCACTTACTTGTTCATTTGTTTATTTATTTATTTATTGAGAGAAAGAGAGCATGCACATGTGAATGGGATGAGGCATAAAGAGAAGGAGAAGGAGAGAGAGAGAATCTTTTTCTTTTATAATGTTTCTTCATTCTTGAGAGAGAGAGAAATGAGAGGGGGGTGGGTAGGGGGAGAGAAAAGACACAGAACCCAAAGCAGGCCGGAGAGAGAATCTCTCTCTCGTGGAACACAAGGTCAATCGCATGACCTTGAGCCGAAATCAAGAGTAGGTTGCCTAACCAATAGAGCCACCCAGGAGTGCCTCCCTGCCTCCCTCCAGCCTTCTCTTATCATTTAATGGTGAGCATGTCTTTTAAGCCTAATGACATTTACCAACCACTGAGAATTAAACATGAAGCAGTAACTGAAACCCATTAAATGAGGTGTTAAGGAATGATTTCACCATACAATGTACATTGTCTCTTGAAATATTCTGTCCATTTTGAAATCTGTATTCTGAGTTAACTCTTATTTCCAGATTACAGTAGATATTCTACACTTTCCAATCTGTCATGAGCAAATTTTTGAAAATGATGTTACGAACTAACAAAACATTCAAGCCTGTCAAATGTGCTTAAATTCAACACTGCAGATATGTCAAATAACATTTTGGGAAAAATAACCATAGAGCTGCAGCTTTTAAAAAGTTTCCTGGTATTCTAAGTTATATTCTAACATTAATAAAAACAAGTCATTTTGAGTTCTTGTATCATTTCCTTATTATTGAGAAATAATGTGGTATTTTCCTTATCTCGAGGGGGAATTTCAGGCAGATTTAATCAGTTTCTCATCTGATTACACTCAGTTGGATGCAAGGACTTTTCTAAATGCGCGAATCTCCTTAGAGCTAAATTCCTTCATTCGTGAGGAAAAGTCCAGAGTATTCTATTTTGAAGGCTTTGGACCTTCAGATTTTCTATCTCTTTTGTAAAAACAAAACAAAACAAAACAAAAAAATGGGTTAGAATACTGACCATCATGATTTTTACGTCCCACATACATAATTTAATTTTGCTTTTGTTGCCTGTGCTTTTGGTGTCATGTCCAAAAAAGTCCTCACCAAGATCAGTGTTAAGGAGTTTCTCCCCTGTTTTCTTCTAGTTTTTTTTTTTAATAGTCGAGTCTCATATTTAAGTCTTTAATCCATTTAAGATTAATTTTTGTGAGTGATATACGATAGGGATCCACTTCATTCTTTTTCATGTGGATATTCAGTTCTCAGCAACATTTATTGATGAGGTCATCCTTTCCCCATTGTATGTTCTTGGCTCCCTTATCAGAAATTAATTGACCATATATGCAGAGGTTTATTTCTGTATGTTTATTCTTTTCCACTGATCTGTCTGTTTTCATGTCAGTACCACACTGTTTTGGTTACTATAGCTCCATAATATAGCTTGAAATCAGGAAGTATAAAGACTCCAGCTTTGTCCTTTTTCAAGATTGCTTTGGCTACTTATGGTCTTTCATGGTTCCATATAAATTTTGAAATTCTTTTTTCTATTTTTGTGAAAAACACCATTGGAATTTTGACAGGAATTTCATTGAATCTTTACATCAAACTGAAAAGTTTCTTCTCAAAGGCAACCATCAAAAAAATTCCTTTTGGTTCTGTTCCCAATGTCAACATGTGTCTGTGTTTGGAGGGGGAAATGGGCATCCCCATACAAAAAAAAAAAAAAAAAAAAAAGTTCTTTGACATCAGTAGAGTGTCCAAGAATTCAAATCACTTATGACACTATCTAACTAAGGCATCAGATTCCAGAAGTTAAGGCTCAGTCCCACAAGAATGCACTCCCTCCCCTTCAGAGGCCAGTTACAAGCCTGGGTTGTTGTTACATGTGCTTCTGACTTACCAGCTATATAGATTGGTTGTCCTCACGAACCCCTCCTTAAAATCTTTTGTCACCTGCATTGCTGAAAGAGAGGCTATAAATCAGAGATTCTTCTCTGATCCCCTCCTTGAATCTAATTAATTTACTATTTGCTAGAATAAATCCCAGAACTTGGGAAAATTATTTACTCACTAAGTGGTAAATTTATTATAAAAGGATATAATTCAGAGACAGCCAGATGGAAGAGATGCACAGGGCAAAGTATGGGAAAGGATGCACAGAGCTTTATGGTTCTCTTCCCTTAAGCCATTCTACCCCAATCTCTAAATGTTCATCAACCTAGAAGATCTCTGAACCCCATCTTTCTGGATCTTTATAGAGACTTCATCAGAGAGGCATGATTGATTTACTCACCAATCATTGGACATTGATTCACCTTCAGTCCCTCTCCCCTCCCCAGAGGTGGGGAACATTTGTGGGGGGGTACTGAAAGTGCCAACCTTCTCATTATAGTTGGTTCCCCTGGTAACTAGTTTCCATCGTTAGGTACTGTAGGGTGTTACCAAAGTCACCTCATTAGCATAACATGTGACACTTTTATAATTATTGTCACAGGAAATGCAAGGGTTTATGAACTGAGAACCAGGAACCAGTGGATTAAGATCAAGTATGTATGACAAATACATTTTGTTCATTTGAATAACTAAATATATATTTCTCACAAACCACAGTGTCACAAATATGAAAAGGCAACCTATGAATAGTAGAAGACTGAAAATGGGTTAATATTCAAAATATATAAGAAACTCATACAACTTAATAGAAAAAAATCCAAAAAATACAATTAAATAATAGGCAAAGGACCTGGGTAGGCATTTTTCCAAAGAGATGTTCAAATGGACAACAGGTACATGAAAAAGTCTTTAACATCATTAATCATCAAGCAAATGCAAATCAAAACCACAATGAGATATCACCTCACATGTATTAGGACAGCATATATATATATATATATATATATATATATATATATATATATATATATATATTAGAGATATCTATATCTATATCTATATCTATATCTATATCTATATATTAGAGATAAATGTTTGCTAGGATGTGGAAAAAAGGGAGGCCTTGTATACTATTGGAGGAAATTAAAATTGGTGCAATTGCTTGGAAGACACTACAGAGGTTCCTCAAAAAATTGAAAACAGAGATACCAAATGTCCAGCAATTCCACTACTGATTCTATATCTAAAAATAAAATAAAATAAAATAAAATCAGTATCTCAAAGATACTGCACTCCCATGTCCATTGCAGTGTTACAGTAGCCAAGATATGGAAAGAACCTCAAGGTCAGTGGGTAGATAAGTGGATGGAGATGTAATATATGTAATACACATATACATATATAATGGAATATTATTCAGCCATGAGAAAGAAGGAAATCCTGTCATTTGTGACAACACATATGTAGAATCTAAAGGAAAGAAGAAGAAAAGTTGAACTCCTAGAAATGGAGAGTCAAATGGTGGTACCATGAACTGAGGTATGTGGGATATGGAAAGATGCTGGTCAAAGCATACAAACCTTCAGTCTTCTGCAGATCTAATGTACTGTATGTTGCCTATGGTTAATACTATACTAGATATTTGCAATTTGCAAAGACAGTAGATCTTAAGCATTTTTACCCTCGCCAAAATGTTTAGCTATGTGAGGTGATGGATAGGTTAATTACCCTGATTTTGATAATCATTTCATTATATATATATATATATATATATGTTGTATATATGTAATATATATATATATATATATATATTACACATACATATATATTTCACACACACACACATATATACATATATATATATATATATCACATATATATATATATGTGAAATCATTACATTGTACACTTCAATTTAAATTTATACAATTTTAGGAGCCCTGGGTGGCTCAGTCAGTTAAGTGTCTGACTCTTGATTTCGGCTCAGGTCATGATCTCATGGTCATGAGACTGAGCCCCGCATGGAGTTCAGCAGGGACTGTAGAGCCTGCTTGGGATTCTCTCTCCCTCCCTCCCTCTCTGGCCTTCTCCCGACCATTCTCTCTCTTCCTCTTTCTGTCTCAAAATAAATAAACTTAAAATATTAAGTACATACAATTTTATCTGTCAATTACACTTCACTACAGCTAGCGAGGAAAGGAGAAAGATTGACATTTTATTTGATATGATATTGAGAAACTAGAAAGATAACATCTATTTAAACTCTAACAGTAGAATAATGAATAAAATAAAAAAAACACGAGGATGAAACAATGACACATAAAAAATATATGAAAGAAAATCAAAGCCAAAGCCGATTCCTTATAAAGAATAATATATTGACAGACACCTGGCAAGTCTGATCAAGAACTAAATTGAGAAAACACAAAGTATCAATATCAATTCCTACAGATATAAAAAATAATGAAAAAATATTATCAATAAATTTATGCCAATAAATTTGAAAATTTAAGCAACATGGTCAAATACCTTAAAAATTGACAAAGGATATGGAAAAATTAAATCATTCTGCACTAATTAAACACTGAATCTGTACTTAAAAATTAATTAAGAACAATACAGCTTTCACATACACAGAGATAATAATCATTATTATTTATTAATCACCTACTGATATATTATATATACTACTCTACTTTTTATTCATAACAATAACCCTAGAAGTCAGGTGTGATAAGATTAATTTTATGAATACAGAAGACTAGTGATTTGTTCAAAGTCACATCACTGATGGCAGAAAAAGTATTTATAACCAGATGTGGCTGAGGTGTGTGTGTGTGTGTGTGTGTGTGTGTGTGTGTGTGTGTGTGTGGAAGAGAGCGCAAGGAGATTAAAAATTGCCATTGTTATTTGGAATTGTTTTTAAGCCACCTATTCCCTTCAGCTGAACAGTGGAAATGGAAGAAAATCCACTAAAAATTATGTGTATGTTACAGGTATAACAAAAAGCATATTTAATAGTAAATTTTAGTTTTAAAGATATCTAGGATTAAACAATATAGTTCACTGTCCTTGTTTCTAATGTTTTGCTTTATAAAGACTATGATGAGGGTATATATAACAATATCACAAGTCTGTTATCCATAAAGTGTGATATGGTCTTTAGCTAATCTCATAACATTGGTAATGGTGGTTTGCTGTTACCTACGCGACAGATGGCATTTTGAAGCCTCATTAGGTAATACTGGCTAACAAATGATCATTTTAAAAGGTAACAGTATGTGAGACCTCTGATAATGTATGGATTTAAACATTTGTCAACAAATTACATTTTCTACTAAAAAGAACAGAAAGCAACTTTTTTAAAACTAGAATCAACTTTTCTGCCTGGGACCAGTAATGCTGGCATGAAATGCTTTTTGTAACTGACTTTCAGAACTTTCCACTAATTAAAAATACTGGATAAAAAAACATTGTAGGGATCAAATAAATGATCTAAACCCAAATTTCTTAAGGGAGGTTATAGTTCTTTTGCATTCTAACCCTTCTCTTCTCTCCCTGTCACTCTTCATATTCTTTTTTTATTCTCAAATGCATCTTTGTAGATTTAATCTCATTTTTAACTAAATATTTGAATGTTATTCAAGAAATACATGGAAATAGTTCACCAACTAGAGATGAGAGAAGGATCCCCAAATTCCTGCATTGACCCCTGACTCCAGATGAAGGTAGGCCCTAGAAAGGGGACAGGAAGCTCTGGGTTCACAGGTGGGGCTTGTGCACTGAGAGCTTTACTGCAGCAAGATCAGGTGCCCAGCAGGCATCCTATTTGGGCATCCTCAATATTACTGTAAGATTCCTTTCTTTGAGGTAGCTCATTTATTTTAGAGATTGATGCAGAACTACCTACTCATATACTGGTGTGGGCAGAGAGAGGAGCAGAGGTCTTGCTAATCAGTTAGCAGATGTTCACTCAATCTTTCTGTTTGCCATTATTTTTCTTCCCCAGCTCTGCCAATTATTCTAAAATACCTGTCTTCTGTTTGGAGGGATGTGAGGTATACTGACTATACTGAGTAAGAGGGAGGGCTCATGGATAAGTATATTTTCAGAGCGTGCTCCTCTTCCAAAGTACTTTCTAGGGTTCTGGGGGCAGCTCAGCTTACTTCTCTCCAGCACGGTACTCTTATGTGGTTAAGTCATTGGCCATTTCTTCGTCCACTTCTACTTCTACTTATCATGGCTGGAGGTTACAAATAGCTCCTAGTTTCCTCAAATATGGGATTTACCTTTTTGTTCCTTGTACTACTGATGTGGGTGATTTTTTTTTGGGGGGGGGAGAATACTTGAGTAGGGAGGTCTTTTACCCACCATTTTAAAGCTAAAAATCAATACATTTTACTTTGTTTTTTCTTGTTTATTTTTGAGAGAGTGAGAGAGAGCGGTGAAGGGGCAGGGAGAGAGGGACAGAAGATCTGAAGTGGGCTCTGTGTTAACAGCAGAGAGCTTGATGCAGGGTTCAAGCCCATGAACTGTGAGACCGTGACCTAAGGCGAAGTTGGAAGCTTAACTGACTGAGCCACTCAGCTGCCCCAATACATTTTACTTTGAAATAAAGCAATTGTCTGTGTCTATCAAAGCCCACATACTAAAAATTCTTTTTATCAAATGACTATATTTTGGTTCTCTGTAAGTATACGTCAAAATTATATTTTGTTGTACTAAAATATTTATGTACAAATATTATGTACAAAATTTATGATTTTAATCCTCTTTAGTGGACAATTCAATGGCATTAAGTACATTCATGTTTGTTGTGCAACCATCACCACCAGCTATCTCTAGAACTTTCTCATTTTCCCAAACCAAAACTCTGTACTCATTAAATAATAATTCTCTATTCCCCTTCCAGCCCAAGACATCCACCATTATACTTTCTGTCTCTATGAATTTGACTACTCTAGATACTTCATGTAAGTGGGATCAGGAAGATTACATTTTAATGGTAGATTTAAAATCTGGTTGTCTTGTTCTTAGATATCTAATTCTTTTTAAAATTTATTTATTTTGAGAGAGAGACAGCACACAAGTGGGTGAGGGGCAGAGAGAGAGGAGAAAGAATTGCATGCAGGCTCCATATAGGCTTAACACAGAGCCCAACATGGGGCTCGATCTCAGGACCCTGAGAACATCACCCGAAGTGAAATCAAAAGTAGGTTGCTTAACTGACTGAGCCACCCAGGTGGTCCTAGATATCTCATTCTTAAAGAGAAAAATAAGGCATTAGAAAGAAAACGTTTAAGACAACAATTCTCACTTTAAGAAATCAATGTACTGGCTTTTTCACCACTGATTCTCTACAAAAGTATTGCTTGTTATCATATAGACATAGACAAAGCCAAAGAGCAAAAATATCTCCCTTGAGCAACATCTGGTGTTTTTTTTAAATAATCTCTTTATCTGTTGTTTTGTTTCAGTATATACAAACATTACCAGTGCATATCCAGACTGGTCACATCATTAAACGTTAGTTCTGATTTGAAATTTATAATAACCCCAATGTTTAATCAATCAAATGGTTCCTAACTTTACTTATCCTAAGATAGAAAGTAATATTCTAAAATTAAATTATGTTAATAAAATCATTTTTAAAATATTTTTTGAAAGAGATAAAACTAAGAAAATCACAATACCAAGTGAAGCCCTTTTTGTAATATTGTAAAGCGAATACAGATGTTCAGGAAAGTAGGATTCGGAAAATAATCTGTCAGAAATATATGCACCTAGCATGTGCTCCAATGCTAATGTAATGCCTGATGCAACAGACAATGAAGAAAAATGATTTATTAGGAAACAGGCTTTCATTGGACCCATTTAATTTACATTCATGTAATAACATTTTCCCCTGCCCATGTTAAAAGTAATGGTAAAATAATCCAAGCAATTTCTCCTTGACCACTCATTACAAATAAGTTCTATTTAATGTAAAAGATCTGCTCTTTGAGATAATGCCTATTAATTAGGGAGGGCATACAGGATCAGGTTAAAAAGTGGCCTTTGGCGTCAGGCTGCCTGCATGCAAATCCAAGTTCCAGTAATGACTGGTTGTTTGACCTTGAACAAGTTACTTAGCCTCTCCAACCCGTAGTTTCCTCCATTATAAAATGGAGACAAAATAGAGCTTTGTGAGGACTAAATGTGACACGGAAAACCTTGGCAATGTGTTTGGCATATATTAAGGGCTCAATAAACAATACCTACTATTAAAGTCAAACTTTAAAAGAGAATTCGGTGAATATGAGGGAAAGCAATTTTCAAACTCAGAAGTATATGTTACTATAATACTTTTACTCAAGATAATTATTTTGTGATTTCATCTTAGTTTTGATGCCAACCCACCGGCTCCCTTTACATAATGGATTGTAAAGAGCTTTCTCCCCGCTCTGGTCTCAGGCATCAAAGGTTTAGTGTCTGCACTGTCTCTGCGTTATCTTTCAAAGACATAAGCCTTGAAATGTTAAATTCCCTGCTTAAAAACCTTCAGTACCTCTCTGTTCCTTATAGAATCGATGGCAACCTTCTCTGTCTGTTAAATTACAACTTATACTGTTTGGATGCAATTTATCATTCTGCCTTGCCCTCAATAACTAATTTTTCATAAACTACAATGGCAGCCACCTAACAGAGCAGGCCTTGCCCCAGATCTGCCTGTGTTGTTTCCCCTGCCTGGTAAATGTTTACCTTCTTATCCCTTCTCTTCAGGCAAATGCCTAACTCATCCTTCAATTTCTAACACATGCAGCAGTAAAGGCCACCTAAGTTCATGACAAACTTAGAAGTTCTGTCTCCTTGGATTCATTCAATCTATGAACATCTTGGGTTGATTATGATGATGATGATGATGATGATTCACTTGGGTGTAAAGTATTTACAATGTATGGCACCACACACTGGAAATCATAGGGACATGGGAGTTCCTTAGTCACTGCTCAGCCACTGATTTTGACTATGTTACCTTCAAAAACAACTTAACCTCATTAAGTTTCAACACCTTCTTCTATAAAATAGGACAACACATGCACATTAGGACTAGTGACAAAACACTGGCTTAGGTGTGCTCCCGTGCTCTCTACCACTTTCAGACCTTTGCACATGCTTCTCTGGCAGCCTTGCCCTTCTTCCCATTTTCTCTCTCTTTCTTCTCAGTGGAAGGGGTGCTGGGTCAGGAATTAAGTCAGGAGTCAACTCTTTTAGTCCCCCTGCTTTTCAGTTTGAATTAGGTGCCTCAGGTCAAGCAAATCTTTAGTTTCTGGTGCTAATTCCAACCAAGGGGCTTATGAACACTCAAGGGTGAATCTCTCCTCATTTTCCTAAAGGGATGGGATCATGGCTTCCCATCCGTGTGTTCTCAGTGTCTGGCCCTAAAGAGACACTTGGATTTCCATAACATGTGAGTTTCTTGAAAACAGGGAGTAGGGTTTATTAACCTTTGTATTCACAGTACCTAGCACAAGATCTCGCTCACAGGGTGTTTGCTTAATGACAGAATAAATCTTTGGTCAACAGTGGCAGATAACACTTTTACCGATTTTTCTTCCTGTGCCCTTTTGTGGCATTTGCCTCATGGTTGGAATTTCAAAAATTGAGTCTCGCCTGCTTTCTTTTTTCATAATCCTTTATCCCTGAAAGATATTCTTGACACTTTCTTTGGCAAAACAGAGTTCCCACATCCTTACAATAAAATTTTTCTCCCAAAGTAAAAGGAACAGGGTAAGAAATACACTGGGAAAAGTTGTAGTTAAGCACTGAGCTGCTTGAGCATCACGGTTGAGGGGAAGGGTTCTTTCCTAAATATTTAGGAAAAACAGCCATAATCTGGAGAAGCTATTAGGTAATGTACCATTCAAACCAGAGAGAGTATATTTGAATTCTCCTAGAGACCTTTTGGGAGCTCAGTTCAAAGGAATGCCTTTTCCAGGAGGAGCTTCCCCACATCTGAAAGGAAAATGGGAGACTGCTTGTGGAATCCTATAAAATCTGCCCAGCTCAGGCTACCCATCAGCCTGTGAATGAGACAGCTGTGCCCCTGGAGGGGAAGGTTGCATTCTGGCCAGTGCTCTGAAAACCTCTTTGGAGTCAGTCAGTGTTCTAAATGTACTAGCACATTCACTTTTATGTTAACCACGTGAAGATGGGATTAACATATGTACCCATTTATCAGATAGGGAACTGAAGGACAGAGAGAGTATTTACCCAGCTAAACGACTAGAAGAACCAGACCAGAGAGAACTCAGGTCTCCCGGCTCTAGGGGAAGGAATCTGAAAAGATCAGGTGGAACTGCTGTGTGTAGAGTGCTCACCATGTGCCAGGCACCGGTTAAGAGGCTCTGCACACACATCATTTCATTTAATATTTAAAATAAACTCATGAGATAGCTACTAGAATTTCCTCCATCAAACAGCTGAGGAAACTGAGGTTTAGAAGTGAAGTAACATGCTCAGGGCTTTGAGTTGGGACTTGGATTTGTCTTTTATAAGAGCCAAACATCATTTGGGGGAAACTAGGACCTCAAGAACTGAACACCATCTCAAAAGCATTATTTTTAAAAATAATTTAAAAAGAACTATTTTTAAACTTGTTTAAGCAATTTTTAGACAAATATGATAGAATGCAGAAACTTAACACCTCCCAATCAAAGGGTGTTGTGTTTTTAGTGGGCATGACACAAAAATCATTAGAAATTCATCATCATTTTCACTCTAGGAACTAAAATTTACAAATATTTCAAGTATTTAGATACAAGACTGCAGGGGTATATATACACGTGGCATTCAGCAGTAACTTTTTAAAAAAGTGCTTTTTTATTTTACTACGTTGATTCTTTTTTTTTCAAAATTAAAACTGATTTTTCCTTCTTTACTCAAGAAAAATTTCCAGAGGCATATTATATTTAGAGTTCAAATGCTGTTTTTAGGACAGATAGCTCCTGTTTAAGGGATAGGAAAGCAACTTAGATACTATTTAACCTGACCTTGTGTATCAATCTGTGATCTTCCAGGGAGAAAGACAGCCTGTTCATTCCAGGCATGCAGTGAACTCTAAAAAACTACTTGCAAACAACCCAGTACTGTAGTTTTCAGAGGAACTACTGTAGAGTGTTCTCTGTGTTCTTAAAGAGAGTGCTTTAGGTGACATATTTGCAAAATAATCAGGTCTTAAGGATAACAATTGGCAGGTGTTGCTTTATGGAAAACTAAAAGCAAATGAGTGAGAAGAGATAATGCCAAGATACTTTGTTCGTTCAGGGGAGATTGTTATTCCATATGGGCAGAGAATATGAAAAAGTTCCCCTGCCCAAGTCCATGAAATTTAAGCCTTCATTCAGCTGACAATTCTTTGGTGAGTAAGATTCCCCCAAGACCTAAACTATTCCCTTGCTGACTCACAGACTTCTCTCCTGATGGTTAATATTTTTCTTAAGAGTTACCTTACAGGACCTCTAAATTATAATTAAATTAAAATGCAGTCATTTAAAATATCAATAAAATAAAAAAAGGTGCCACTTATAAAACTTTTGTGGACCCCATCAAAGGTCATAGCCAACAAATTAAAATGGACTTACTTCTCACATTATACAGTATTTTTGCTATAAAAATTTGGAAAGAATTTTATAATAATTTTGCTTTTAGTATTGCTTAGTTAAAAATATTTTAAAAAATAAAATTACTTGGTTAATATTAAATCACTTAACTAATGACTGGCCCTAATTTCTCTGCAATAATCCAGCATGTTCAGGAATACCTGAAAGATGACAAAAATTCAGTCCACAAGTTGTTTGCAAATGTAATAAAGTTTTTTTTATGAATGACTTTTTTGACAAGTATTGAAATTGACACTTTGAATATTTAACTCTCATTTTAATTTTGCCATTTTATTTTTGTATTTTGGAGTCAATTTCTTCATTTTTCAATTCTCAAGTATTTTCTTAGGCCCATAAAAAGCTCATACGTGCTAAACAGTGAGGACCATGTGACATAGGCAACAGAGCCCCTGGAAGTGGGATCTGGGAGGAAAGGGAATTCTTGTAAGAACTGATTCACTCAGGACTCCTGGGTGGCTCAGGGTTAAGCCTCCCACAGCTACTCAGGTCATGATCTCAAGGTTCATGGCTGAGAGCCCTATGTCGGGATCTGTGCTGACAGCTCAGAGCCTGGAGCCTTTTTTGGATTCTGTGTCTCCCTTCTCTCTCTGCCCCTCCACCACTCATGCTCTGGCTCTCTCTCATAAATAAACATTTAAAAATTAGAAATAAAAAAAAAAGAAGTGATCCATGCAAAGTGGCATATTTAATACTTCCAGGTAGTATACTACTTCCTGCTAAGGAGGCGAAGTAAGGCATCAAGCACTCCCCACAGGGACCTACTCGTGATTCAGTGCATACGAGATCCCATTGATGATTAAAAAAAAAAAAAAAAAAGCACAAGGCATGGCAGCTACCATTCAGAACCCAACAGTTTAGTTGGGAAGAAAAGTATCCATTCTCATTAAGGTTTTCTCTATAATAATGGAACACATGAGATTGCAAGATAATAAATTCAGTGTTTGGGTACTTGAATTACCAAACGGAAACAATAATATTGTTGCTTGGTTGTAGCAAAATAATGTGTTAAATTGTCCCTTAAAATACTGGTTAGTGACTTGTGAACTGAGATAGTTCCTGGGGCCCAGCAGTGTCCCCACAGCAGAGGAGGAAGTATTAGAGTCCTTATGAGGGATAATTTTATTTTCACTCAGTCCCAGGAAAATAGTTTTGAACTTGGATTTGGTTTCTACTCAATCAGAGAAAAGAGAGACACGGAGAGCAGATTTTAGCCCAGAGTGAAACAGGTATATCTAAGTGTAAACTTTTGACTCTCATTCTGCTCGATTGCTTGGTGGGAATGGTCAATACTTTTTTTTTTCTCTGAAACAGACCTTGTTCTCTAAGGATAACTAGGATGTACTGTTATGAAATAGCGGAAGATATTCAACAGAGACCTCAATTACCAAATCCTTTGTCTCCATTGTTGTTGTTGTCGTGTAAAGAGGTTCTGTAATGGAAATACTATGGCTACAGTAATGCTGAGGAGTTCTTGCGCTTTCCTAACTGGGTCACTGTGTGTGCAGATAGGCCACCAGGTCAAACTTTAATGCTTGAGTGACTCTCCTGACTCAATGGGAGTCACACACCACTGGGCACAGTTGGGCTGCAGGGTCACCGTGTGCTGCTGGAGGCCAGTGACTCACCATTTTATACCCAGCTCTGCAACAGCATGGAAAAGTTACCAGCACCCCACTCACTCATCTTGGGGAAATAAACCTGTAAGCAACCTGCCTCCAACCGCTGAGATAATTTCGGACTACATTTGTCTTCAGTTATTTCTTGAACATAACTGGAAGTGGAAGAAATAACTGTAGAGGATTTGAATTCAGCTGGACGAACTGCCCAGAAGTCTTTAGATTACGTAAAACTAATTGTAGAAACATCATGGTCTCCTTTGATTCCTAGCATGAGGAGAGACCTAAGTAGAAGCTGTTTTTGAGTGGCAGCTAGTCTCACTGAGAATCACTTAAAGGAAGAGGAAACCCCTTTGTGTGAGGGGTCATTTTGACAGAAAAAATGCATGTCTGTGCAGAGCTGACCCACACACAGCTCCGGAGTTAATTGTTTACACAAGCCACAATGTGAACTGTCCCTTTGGAATCATACAAGGTGGTGATCTTACCTTCGTTTCTCAAATGATGAGACAGAGCAATGATATTTCCCATCTTTAAAAAAATCCCAGTGGGGCTCCTCGGTGGCTCAGTCAGTTGAGTGTCCGACTTGGGTTCAGGTCATGATCTCACGGTTCATGGGTTTGAGCTCCGCATCGGGCTCTGTGTTGACAGCTAGCTCAGAGCCTGGAGCCTGCTTCAGATTCTGTGTCTCCCTCTCTCTCTGACCTTCCCTGCTCACGCTGCTTCTCTCTCTCTCTCTCTCAGAAATAAATAAAAACAATAAAAAATATTTTTTTTAAAAATTACAAAAGCCTAAGGTGAAGCACTGAGGCTAATGCTCTGCGCCATACAGAGAAAGCAGTATCAGCTGAAAAGTGGTTAGGAACATCTTAGACTCAGAATGGCATGGTGTAAATCCCTAACTTGCTCCCTTATCACAGTCACATTACTTAAGCTTTCTATGCCTTGGTTATTTCAGTTTTAAAATGGGTATAATCAGGATGGTTGGGAGAATTTTATTAGATGACACAGGTAAAATACTTACAACAGTGCTCAGCACACAGTCAAGGACTTGAGACATGTTAACCTTTATCATTAAAGAAGATAGTGTCTCCTTTTCATTCCATTATTAGGATTCTGGAATCAATAAAAAATTATCACTGCTGTATTATCATGATTCTCATGTTTCAAGTGTGTTTATTGTTCCAGAGGGAACATTTTCTGTGTGTGTTTTAGGGATTAAAACTAGGAACAGTTTAACAGGAACTTTTGGGGAATATTAAGAATAGCATTTTGTGACTGTCATTGAAAAGTTTTAAAAGTTTATTGTAGAAATTGTGTTTGTTGGATACTTCCAAATGTAGCTATCACTGAAGGCTTATTGAAACCCAGAAATATTCAGATGTTGACAGAAAATGATAGGCATTCCAAAAAATAAATATGAGTAGAAACTACAAAAATAATATGATCTTCTCTCTCTCTTTTTTTCTTTCAGAAGACACTGAAAGTAAGATTACTGAGCAATTTGGAGAGTTGTAGATGTTAGGGTAATCCCCCAGGAATGAGAGCCCCAAGGTAACCAACTTTTCTCATTTATAAAGAGAGGTTTCAGATTATAGGAGATATCTTCCCAATTGAAATATTTGGTGCTATCTCAAAATGTAAAAAAATTATCTGGCCAATAGTGTGAGGCCAAACCAAATAAATCTGGGGTGTGGGTGGTGGTGGCATTACTGGGTTTTCTTTGAATCACTATTTAGGACCCACCAATTTACCGTTTTATTAATCTTTAAGAAATTTCTTTATGTGTAACAGCTAATACAACAATGGGCTATCAGGTATTTATATTTTAATAGCAGATATGGTAAATAACAATAACTTAACACGGTGGAATTTCCAATGGTAAACATTCCAGGCCTTTAAGGAGGAAATGTTTGAATTAGAGAATTGTGATGAAATGTCAAATGCCTATCCCATCCATGCATAAAACCAACCAATCCTATTGACTTAATTTTTAAAAAATCTGTATTGTTATTCTTTAGCTAATCATTAGTCCAAATCTGACTGAGTAGTTGAATGAGTATTTGGTTACATAAACCAGAGAAGGTGGAAGAAAACTAGCATTTAGTCAACACTACTATGTACTTGGTACTTTATTTTCTCTTCTCATATTCAAAACAACCCTCTAAAATAGTTATAATTATTCTTTATTTTGCAGCTATAAGTTGATGTCTGGGGAGGAGGCAGACCTTTGAACCAAGCTCTTCTTTTATACAATGGATGTTGATGTTTCCACATATTAATTCAGAAACTGGTTCAGAAGAAATAGAAAAGTGTATGTGTGTGCCAGTGTATATGCATGTGTACACACACACACACACACATCAGCATTTAAGAAAAGGTTAAACTTACTTGGTTAGACAGGGTCACTGCCATATGCTTATTCAAAGGGAAGAATTCTGTGCTAATAAATAGAAACGTTTTTACCTACTTTGTGTCATCATGTATCATTATTAGGCACTGTATACAGCAAATTCATTAACTGGGATCTCATACTTCCTCAAACCATCACAAAGATCAACACTGGACCAAGAGTGAAATTAAATATGAGTAGATGACTCAAGCTTTCAGATCTTTCTAAAGGAGAGATGGGAGTCTGATGTGTTGGCATGGGAGGGGTCAACAGAGATTAGGAGAGTATTGAGAGACCACAAAGCCTGTTTTGATTTCAAAGGAAGTAAAGCATAGAGGTGAAACTGAAACAAAGTTGTATACTGCTATGACAGTTTAAGAGGTAACAATTTATAAGAAACCTTTTCTATCAACACTGTGACCGTGGTTAAGGCTTCCACAAGTATAATATGTGTCATTCCTTGCAAAATCAGTTATAATTATTGTATTAGCAGCTTAATCCAACTTCACATAAATCCCAATGATCAAATACTATCTATTGAGAAGAGCGTATATAAAGATGGATCAGTAAATATTTACGGGTCACGGTGGTAAATACAAATGAACAGAAGAGGGAGTATTGCTTCAGGGAGTTTATAATAAAAAGAGGGATGGGTGGTAAGAGACATACTCCCATGGAAACACAACATTAATGTGTTTTATTTACTTCACAGGTCTATTGCTCTCTGAAATGTTTTTGTTCTTCACTGTAGATCTCGCCTCTGAGGAAAGAAGTTGTAGGAGCACAGGACTGCTTGTTTTATATCTTTCTATGTCCCCAATAACTAGAATAGTGCCTGACACATAGAAAACAATAAATATTGGGCAAGTGGATGAATGAATGTATGACACAGATCATGAATGTTACAATGAGAATGTAGAAAAGGAAAATTCCTTGTGAAGTGGACAGTCAGAGAAGACTTCAAGGAGAGGGGATCCTTTTGGAAATGGGGCTCAAAATTAAGGTGGTGGAAAGGAGAAAGCAATTACATGTGAAGAATGGTAGAGACAAAAGGCAAAGGCAAGGCTTAAGAGGCACCTGCAGCAATGTAAAAATGTTATTCCATCAGTAAATCTTGATGAAGAGATTGGGGTTATAAAGAAGGTTTTTTTTTTTTCCTTTAAGTAGTCTCCAGGTCCAGCATGGAGCCCAACTCAGGGCTTGAACTCACTACCCTGAGATCATGACCTAAGCTGAGATCAGAAGTCAACTGACTGAGATACCTTAGGGCCCCTAAGAAAAGAACTTCCTAAAGAAAAACTGGATGGGCTCCTTAGGGTTGGTGAGAGGGACAATTTATGAGAGGAGAGGTACTGGAGCTTTGGGTGGAAGACTATATAGCAAAAAAGTGATAGAGGGTAGTCAGGCCCTGAGAAGAGAGACGACTTTTAAAGTTTCCTCTAACCTTGGCATTCCAGGCTTCTGTTTTTGCCTTAGTGCTAAAATGATTTAAGAGAAGTTGTTTTTGTTTATTTTTTGAGAAATTCTTAAAATCCTTGAATTAATCATAAATAGAACATTTCATTTTTCTTTCTAAATCACGAGAAAGCTGAATTAACCACAGTGTTATGTTATCTTGTATTGGGTAAAATCACATTTCAGCTGGTGGAGAAACAATTGTTTTACCACTTAGCTCTAAAAGTGATAACTGAGGGGAACATTTAAGAAATATTTTTCATAGATTCCAGAAGATGATTAATCATTTTGTATTGGGAAGTGTTATGATATGATAAAGTATTTTTAAAGCCTATTATAATTAAATAGCTTGGAGAAACATATCTTTAAATCTCACCCCATGTTTGAGTTTTATTTCAAAAGGTGGTCTACAGAGAATTTCAAATAAACCTATGACTGTACATCTGACTTGGTGATAATTGAAACAAATCTGCCTTATATTTATGAAGATCATCTTTGGTGTTATATATTCAAATGTCAAAATACCAATACAAAAACAGTAATAGTTCTTTAAAATTTTTTCAAACACACAGAACAAAGAGAGGTATTGATTCAAAATACTCGTATATACTTGCAGGTAAAACTGATTCAGTGTCTGTGACTCTCAAAGCCATTTACTCCCAAAACCTGCAACTCCCTTCCAAAGGGTGATTTTTTTTTTTTTTTTTTAATACCGTAAGTAGTCTGCTTAAGGGCTATTTTCTGGCCATAGTTTAATGCTTAGCCCATAGATAAATAAACCAGAAGCAGTGGGTTGTAATGATCCCCAGAAACAGGTGATAGACGGGGCAGCTGGCAACGAAGCCCTCCAGCAACCTCGCCCCTTGTAGGAGATAGTCCAGAAGAGTTTTGCACACACTGTCTTGCAGAGGCCGGCCTTGGAACTGGGCTTCACTTTCCTACTGCACTAGTTGGCCCAATGATGCAGGAGTGTGACCTTCTGCTCCACGCCTCACTTCCTTACACTACTTTACTTCTTTCACACGAGCTTTCTAATACACTGCTTGCACTTCTTGTCTTAGGATTTACTTCTGGGGTAACTTAGACCAAAACATGCCTCATCCACTATTTTGTGGCACCAGAGAGGAGTCTTAATTAAGACCTGGAAACTGTAAATGAAAGTTGATCAAAGTGAGATTGCTATATGTGTTTGTTCTTTGGCAAACAATGAAATGCTACCATTTTGTCAACTTTTCTCAAGTCTTTCCTTTTTTCCCTATAACGCTCTTCCTTGTCTTTTGGCCTTTTCAATCTCTGGCACACACTTATGAACTAGGATGCCACCGGGAAGGTTAATGAGAAAGAATGAAATTTTAAAAAAATTTACAGCTTCACAGTGCTTTACAACATGAACGAAAAATACACTTTACTAGTTTTGCATGTGTGTTAGGGGGTCATGTGGTTAGATCATGTAATAGCACATGAATGTGTTATTTCCCTGGGCTTAAATCAGTGTTACTCTGAAATCAGTGTATTTTCTGATGGTGTGAAACCAACACACACACATGGAAACAAGCAAATACACACAGATACACACACATACAAGCACACATCTCTATCTGTACACGTGTACTTGCTTGACATATATAGTCCTTAATAAAATGAACACACTAGAGATACTGTCAATCAGTCAACAACAGATCTTAAATTCAGAGTTATTTCCTTAAAAAAGTCCCTTTTCTAACAAGTCTGATTGTGTTAAATGAAAACTTAAAAAAACAAAAAAACAAAAAGTAAAAAACAATACCCAACCTGGAGCTACTGTAGATTTATATAGGTTGGTCACTAGTGAATAGTATTTAAAAGCAGATATATCAGAAAGGCTTCTGAATGTCCTAGCAAGTATTTTAGCTTGGGGAGAGGAAAAGGACAGATTTTCTTCAGATGCCTGGGTCTGGTAAAGGGACTTTTTGACTCTTTTCCTCCCTAAATCTTTAGGAAAGCAAAAGCTAACTCTGAAATGTTAAGGTGTGGGGAGAGCAGCAAATAGACACTTTGGTGTGATTTGGATTTCCATTTTGCTAAGTAGAAATAGAAAGGGGTTTGTAGGTGGTTTGAGTGTAAAGAGAGAAAGAATAAGAAAAGAAATGAGAGAACAAATAAAGGTAAGAAGTTTCCAAACTTTTCACAATAACTTAAATATTGATCAAAAGGTAAATAAAGATATGGCTTAAATCCCCACATTGTAAATGCTTATAGCTACATAGCTATGGGGCTTTATGATCACAACGGCATTATCAAGGACCTATATTTGGATTTGGAATCAGTATAACCCTAAGGTTCATGAAATATTGAAAATGACTTTTTCTTTCTTGCGTACGATCTAGTTTTAATTTGGTCCTTTAAAAAATATTACCTAAGCTCTGTCTTTGAATACTGAATGTGTGTGTGTGTGTGTGTGTGTGTGTGTGTGTGCGTGTGTGTGTGTGTGTGTGTGTTTACATTATAGAGATAGCTTTAATAGTTCACAATAAGGGTAAGAGCTGCCTGACGTTGGTCCTGGCAATGATTTTTTCTTTGTAGCACTCAAAGCAAAGGAAACAAAAACAAAAAAATACAAGTGGGACTACATCAAACTAAAAAGTTTCTGCACAGCAAAGAAAACAACCAACAAAATGAAAAGGCAGCCTACAGCATGGGAGAAAATATTTGCAAACCACATATCTGAAATGGATGAATAGCCAAAATACACAAGGAACTCACACAACTCAATAGAAAACACCCTAAATAATCTGGTTAAAAATGAGGCAATGAATCTGAATGGACATTTTTGCAAAGAAGATATACAAATGGCCAACAGGTAGATGAACGAGTGTTCGACATCATTAGTCATCAGGGAAATGCAAATCAAAACCACAATGAGATATCACCTCACACCTGTTAAGAATGGCTTTTATAAAAAAGGCAAGAGCTAAGTGTTGGCAAGGGTGCAGAGAAAAGAGAACCCTTGTGCACTACTTGTGGGAATATAAATTGGTGCAGCCACATGGAAAACAGTATGGAGGTTCTTCAAAAAAACTGAACTACCATATGATCCAGCAATCCCACTATAGTACAGGGAATATATCCAAATGAAATGGAATCACTATTATTTTATTTTAATTTAATTTATTTTCAGAGACAGAGCACATGTGAGGTGGGTAGGGGCAGAGGGAGAGAGTGATAGAAAGAGGGAGAACATCTTAAGCAGGCCCCATGCTCAGTATGGAGCTTTGAACACTGAGCTCAATCCTATGACCCAAAATTAAGAGTTAGAAGTTCAACCGGCTGAGCCAACCAGGCACCCCTGAAATCCTTATCTGGAAGAGATATCTGCACTCCCAGGGCCATTACAGCATTACTCACAATAGCCAAGAAATGGAAACAACCTATTTCCATTAACAAATGAAGATATAAAGAAAATGTACATAGTACAATGCATTATTATTTAGTCATATGAAAAAAAGAAATCCTGACATTAGAGATGATATTGATGAACCCGGAAGACATTATGGTAAGTGAAATAAGCCAGACAGAAATAGAGAAACTGTGTAGAATCTCACTTCGATGTGGAATAGAAAAGTAGTTACTAAGGGCTGGGGCGTGGGGAAAATGGAGAGATGTTGGTCAAAGGGTATCAACCTTCAGTTATAGGATAAATGTGTTCTGGATATCTAATGGACAGCATGGTGACTGCCATTCATAATGATCTGTATACATGAAATTTGCTGAGAGAGAAGATCTTAAGTGATCTCACCACACTCATCAAAATAAAAAAAGGGGGACTGTGAGGTGATGGATGTATTCATTAGCCTGACTGTGGTAATCATTTTAGGATGTATATACATATAAAGATAATTCATTACACAGCTTAAATACACACAATTTTTGCTTATCAATTATACCTCAGTAAACCTGGGGGAAAAAAAAATAGATGACTGTGCTCTGGAGCAAGTGAAGGAAAGTGTATCTTGGGTTAGAAATGGGGAAGAAGGGAATGCATACAGGAATAAATATTTCAGCAGTTTGAAAGCATTATGAAGCTCAGAGTAAATTTCCATCCTGCTGATGTGTATACAAACTATGCTCAGTTAGACAGAGAAGTAGGGGAATCATCTGGTCTACATGGCAGAGGGAAAGGCTATATTCAGTTAAATTTTCAAAACTATTCACTTATCCACAAACACAGTTTTGCATAATGAACATGGTTGGTGTCACAATTAGCTGTGGATGGAAAACCCTTCTTCATTAAACTTAATTGATGACGGCTGTGAAAGCTGGCAGAGTGACTAGGCTGAGGAGACGAGATGCCAGCATGGCCCCTGGGCACCTGTCTTTCTTGGCTCTATGAAAATATCTATGACCTTATACATGGGCAGTGATAGGGAAATAAGAAAGCACGTCCTGAGACATTTAAGTCCAAACCTGATGCCAAGTTCAAGTGCTGCCTCACTGGAGTATTTCCAAGTGTATTTAGGGATTGAAACTATGGTCACTCAAAAAAAAAACAAAAACAAAAAAAAACGCTGGTCATGGCGTCAGTCCTACAGGACCAGCAGCTAGCATCTCTTCAGTTGTGAAGCCATGCTGATAATTTGAGATCTAGCAGCTGGGGATATTCCCTCTTCACATACCAGCTGGCTCCAGCAGGTCAGTACATATCTCAGCCAAAGAAGGTGTTTCTGGCACTCGTCTACACACTGAGAGCACCCATTGGCTTTGTGGGCAGAAAATGGTAAGAAGGGAGACCCCTAGCCAAGAAGGGTTTTGAGAAGGAACCATTGTGGCCCTTCAGAAGCAGCTGCATTAATATTATGCCCTAGAGGAGGCAAACAGAGCCCTGGTACATGTGTTATCTGCCTTTTTCTGTCAGAAGGAAGGATGCCAGTTAACAACTTTTTCAATTCTTTATCAAAATCAATTAACACACTGCTACATTGAGATAGTAACCCCTAGGCAGAGGACCATGAGGCTTCCCCAAGAGTCTTTTCATCAACGAGATATATTTTAGGCCCATCCTACTTTACATCTCTGCATTATAACAAGGCACCCCAAATTATAGGCAGGACTGTTTGTCTAATAAAGGGCCACAGCTCCTTCAGGCACTAGAGTCAACGTAAGTCTGACTTAACCTGTTTTTTTAAAGTCATCAATAACTCAAGACCGGCTCAGGCACAGACAGTGAATTAGCAGGAAGACACGATGTGAGGATGCAGGGATACGGGTGAGAAAAGGGCAGGGAATGTGTTGCTCACAGGAAATGAAAAGCTCTAAAGCCCAAAGCATTTCCTTCATTTTTTCCATGTAGTTCCCTTGAGGTTATGCAGCTGAATATTCTCAGAGCTAAGAGTGGACTGGCTTATTATAAATGATGCAGTCTACCTTCTGATATTTCCAGGACTTCTGTTATGACAATTGATTCAGTACTTAGTTTTTCCTCAAATCAAGGCACATGAGTGTCTAAGGTACCCAATCTTAGTGTCTTGGAAGGCAGAAAAATTAAATAACATATGGAATTTTGGTTGTCACTGATTTTGCTTCTTTCTTTAGAGACAGTTCTCCCGTTTAGGTAAATTAAGGCTGGAATAATAGAGTTTTGACAAACGAGCAAGGGATGAATTTCTAAGTTAACTATATAATAAACATATCAGGATAAGTCACAGTTTATTCTGGTGTGTGATATACTAAGACATTTTAATAGATGTCACAGGATTTACTAACAAATTTAGTGCATTATTTCAAATTGGTCCTTTGTATCAGATTGGAGGAAATTTTAGACTGAAAACAATACTAACAGTAACAAGTAGAACATTTAACCTTTACACACTCAATATTATCCACATTTTACAGATGAGAAAATTGAGGTACAGTACAGTAGAATAACTTGTTTATATCACATAACTAGAAACATAAACTGGCAACGGTATGAGATAGAATTTTTGCACATGCAGCAATTAACTAATTAAAATCACAAATTCTCTGTATTCCCCTTGATTTTCAAAAATCTGTCTGTTCCCTGAGGGGCAGAAACTTACAGAATATATGCAGTAGATATAAACTGAAACTGCTTTAAATGTACCAAAGAAGTCATTAAAAAAAGAAGAAGATTCTGAAAGAGGGGGAATATTCTCTTGTAGTTAATAGAGCAGAGCCAAAAAAGGACATTTAAAGATTGATTATAATTCATGGAAAAAGAAAATACATAAAGAAATATTTTTTTAAAAAATGTTAACTGTTATTATTGTGTACTTGTGAAAGAATAACAGGCAATTATTTTTTACTTATTCCACAATTTCTGGATGTGTATGTGTGTATGTTTAAAATTACCAACAAAAATTAACTATGTGAGCCTAGATTAGATTCTTTCTGCATAAAGTGGCTGCAGATGGTATAATATTTTAGTTCAATATACATGTAGATTAATTTTTATGATCTTTTATCACCATTCATGAAGTTGGGAAATTCTTCTCTAATATTAAGAAGAACAGTCTTTATATTCCTTTGGGGCAGTCATTAGCTAAGGAAACACACAGGAAAAAGAATAGGCTATCAACTGTTAAGGGTCTTTATTTTAAAAACAAAGTTCCTGGGGCGCCTGGGTGGCTTAGTCGGTTAAGTGTCCGACTTTCGCTTAGGTCATGATCTCGCGGTTTGTGGATTCGAGCCCCAGCTCAGAGCCTGGAGCCTGTTTTAGTCTGTGAATCCCTCTCTCTCTGACCCTCCCCTGCTCATGCTGTCTCTCTCTCTCTCTCTCTTAGAAATAAATAAAACATTTAAAAAAAAAAACAAAGTTCCTGCTTTCAAAGTGCCTAGCATCTAATGAAAAACAAGTTAAATTCAGTAGGGAATTGTTGTTCAGTATCCTTACACTATGTGCTAATTTCAACTATGGGAGAGTATGTATACTTTTTTTTTTTCCCAGAAGTCCTTCTTTTCCATTAAAAAAATATCATTTTGCCAAAGGAAAATAAATGCAGTGAAATGGTTTGGAGTTGACTCAAACTGTGAATATTTGAATTTTATTTTGGCTCTAAACTCAGAAAAAAAAAAAATCTACCCTTCTGGTATAATACTTTTAAAGCAAATGGAACCCATCATGCATGAAAAGCTAATCTCTGACCTTTAATGGTAGTTTTGCCAATTGAAAAGAGTTTCAAACACTCAGTTGTGGAAAGGAAACAGACATTTGCTCACAGCCTGTAGATTCCAGCTCAGCTGAGAGTAATTTTCCACTGATGGGGAGAAATCATGGAAATCACATTTCTATAGCTAGTTTTAGGCTGGTCTTACATCAATTTTAGCCATGATACTGGGTGTTTCCTTTTGTGTGGGTCAAACATCAACCAATCTGTAAGAAAAGAGGTTACTAATATTTTTGAGGTGACCTATATTTACAGTATCTGTTAGAGTTTTGTCTCCTAGAAGTACTGACTATATATTTTACCCACTTGCAATACTTACATGAGCACAGTTAAAATTCTTCTGGGAAAGTAAAACATACTCAGTTTTGAAATTCTTTCCACAAACTACAAATTTTTAAACGACTTTAAAATCCTATATCATAATCCTTAGAAGTGTATTTTTCCAAATGTAGATGGGAGGATACCTTTTAAACCTTGAGCCAGTTTTGCAGGTATCAAGAGAAACATTAAAAGATAAAATAAAATGCTACACACACTTAAAAAGCAATGAAGCAAACTACTGTCAAGGGTCAGTGAGGAGCCACGTGCCCTCTGCCATTAATACCAGGATAGTCCTGATCACAACCCCAGACTCATCTTTCCGAATGTCTGTGGCCAGATTTGTGCTCTCCTGTTTTAGAATTCCACAACACCCAGAATTCCAATGGCAGAAGTGTGTGTTGTGTACATGTGCATACACGTGTGTGTGTATGTGTGTGTGTGTGTGTGTGTGTGTGTGTGTGTGTGTGTGTTCATCATAGGAAAACTCAGTTGTTAGGGATGAAGCATTGATAAAGCTAGAGAAATACTAACCAAGCAGCTTAAATGAAATAACACGTGTAAAGCACTTAAAAGAGTTTTTGACACTTCGTCTTGGAAACATAGGTGACTATACCTAATATTAAAAAGGATACCTTTTGCCTATTAAAATATAAAGTTATCTGTTTCCAGACTTTACAGACACTCTCTAAGTATAATGGATTATTTATGAGAATCCTTTAAACAAGGGGAAAATTAGGGGGAAATATTTTGAATCATAACGACTTAACTGAATTTTCACTTAAAAGCATTTACTTGTAATTATATTTATTTAATGTAATTTGTTATCCATATATGGTCTTAAGTAACCTGTAAAGAACCATGAGCTGCTAACAGTGTTAATCATCTACTGAAAATCCAAAAAGCATTTCATGAACACAGCACACTGAGATGCGATAAATCTAAGTTGTGAAGATTGAAAAAAGTGGTACAAGATTTAAGAGGGTTTAAGTTATTAATGACAGACAGTGGCTTTCTAAAACAATAAAATTAGAGCACATAGTTTTCTTCCTGATTTCCTCCCTTGCTTTCTCTCCTTCATTTCTTTCCTTTTTCCCTCCCTTCCTTTCTTGTTTATTCACTTACTCACTAATTGAGCAACAGTCATTTGTTGAATTTGTTAATTCTTCACTAGGACAAACCAATTAAGTGGTCTACTATTTTTTCAACTGACACATTTATTTGTAGTAAATAGAATAATTTAAAGTTATTTCCTTTTCCAAGTCTGTTGCTCTAATGACCCAGCCCACCAGGGGAGTACTAAAGCCAGGGACAAAACACAGATAGATTCTCACAATGTTCATATTCAACTTGATCTGACTCAATCTGTACCTTGAACAGGCTCAGTTTAGTATATCTGTTGTGATTTCATATCTCTTCTGATTTCTCTTCGACTCTTATTGCTCCAATATGGCACCCTCAGGGGTTCTCAAAGTGCATCCGCGATTACCTAGAAAATGTCTTCTCTCCCATATTCTGAGAGAGCACTCTTGGAAAGGGGCCTTGACTAAGACATCTTCCTATGACAGGTACAGTGATGAATCGTCATACGTACTGGTTGCCTAGACAAGATATTTATGCTCAGGGTTGGAATCTGCTGTTTCAAGCACAATCCCTGTTAACAGCTAATATTTGAGAGTTTGAAAGATTTGGCGTAAAGCACAGAAAATGCATTTCTTTTTTTTTTTTTTAACGTTTTTATCATTTGTAGGAGATATATAAGAGAGACAGAGTGAGCAGGGGGAGGGTCAGAGAGAGGGAGTCACAGACTGAAATAGCCCAGGCCTCTGAGCTGCGCCATGGTGACCCGGGCGCGGGGCCCTGAACCCACGAACCGCGTAGATCATGACCTAGCTGAAATGACTTAACCGACTAAGCCACCAGGCGCCCCAGCATGAATGTATTTCTTAAATATGGCCTCTTGCTTATCTTCTCATCTTCGCTTTTTCCCTGTTCTTTCCTGTTTCTTTAAGTCCTCTGACATCAAGAAGAGTCTGCAATGGAAAATAATCATCAAAAAGAAGCCAGAGCTTTGTTCTGAAATGTCTATGGGATGGAGAGAAGCAGTCACACAGTACTGTCTTGGAGGTGTGTAAAGAAACCTCAGGACAGAATTATACCTGGAAAGAAACCTCTTTTTTCACTGGTCACTGCTAGCAGCCCAGAATCTGCAGAACAAACTGAGAAAAATACTGAGTGGAACTGGGAAGTAGTTGGAAACAAAAAGTGAGCTCCTCCTGTGCATTTTATAACTATGTCACTAGTATTTATATTAAAAGATGATCTTCTAAAAATAAGACACACACACACACACACACACACTCACATAATTATACTCAAGCACCACGAGGCTATATGGGCTTGAGAATTTATGGATCAATTAATGCAATTGTAGTCATATATATTCAACTCAAAAACTCAAAAATGGCTAAAATTTCTTGCTTTATGCAGTAAAGGAGAGATATAGAGATAACCTATTTTGAGGATATCTCCAGGTCTAAAGTATGTAACTTAGTTATGGTATGATCAGAATATTATGTCATTTCCATGGGCTACATACTTTCTCAAAGATATTTAAGACACATTTTTAGTATACTAACCAGTACATGGGCTTAGCTTGACTTTTGCAAATGTGCTAGATTTTTGGAAGAAGTCCAAAAGCTACATATTAAGGAAAATAATGAAATCAAGCTTTATTGTTTTAATTTCTTATCATTCACACAGAGTGCTGATGAGGGACATAATATCAACCTCTAACCAGTCTTAGAGGAATAGACTTATAGTGTTGCATGAACGTAAAGGAAACCATTTCATGGTCATGAAGTAGTTGGTTATGACTCTGGCCAGTAATTAATCAGCTCCATGAGCAGTTTATGGGCCACTGTCATCCCCTTGGATTTTGTCTAAGAAGCTGAATGGATACCCCCTCCCCCGCCATTGAGAACACTGATGTTCCAGGAACTATGTGGTGGATGGCTCAAATCCCGTGACATCTCAAACTTCTATCTTCATGACACAGATTAGATTATTATTCAGCAAATATTCACTGCCTGACGAATATTCCCTGTCCTCTCACTCCCCTATCAACTCCCTGAATGATATCCATCTTGGCCATATTATGTGTTTTTGAACAACACAATATGGGCACCAATAATATTGCCTATTTCAAACTGAGGCCTTATAAGTTATGGAGTGTTTCCACTTGCTATTCTGGGAGTTTTCAACTGCAATGACAAGAACAGCTCTTGGGAAACCACCGATTCAAGAAGAAGGAGAAACACAAGGAACAAATATGAAGACCATGAGCAGCCTGAGGCAGAGGCACCCCAGACCACTAACAGACCCCTGAGCAAGAAACAAATGCTTATTGTTCTATGCTACTGGTATTTTGTGGTTGCCTGTTACGTAGCATTACTGTATCTATAGCTAACTAATGCACCTTGCAATAAATATCATTATAGGTATAATTTTTTCTGTGGGGATCACAGGTGTTCTGCCCCATTCAACTAGTCTACAAAGCATATTTTATTGTATACTTTCCCTGGCAACCAAGAGCAACACCACACCTCATAGAGACTGTAGTGTTCCTGTTGCTCTACAATTGCCCTTTGTCCAGTTTCAGATTCTCCCATCTTTTATCCCTCAAGAAGAAGCATTTTATTCTTTAAACTGTATCTGTCACGTGTTTACTTAGCACCATCTGAAACAAATTATAGTACCTCTAATATGGTCTACATCAATTATTGGTGAAGATATCCTTTAGGATGTGAAAGTACTCTAAGAACAGGAATATCTCTCTTCAATTTCAGACAGAACAGTCCTCTCAAACTAATGGAGTACAATTTAAATCAGTCCACCTCCCTTCCAAATTGGATTCTCCTTTGTATAACTTAAAAAAAATGTTGTCTCTATCCTCCGGGGTGTTCATGGCAAAAATCTGAGTAATTATGGATCTCCACTTCTCTCACCTCCTATTAACCAAGTCCTGCTTAGTCAAAACTCCTAAATGTCATTTAAATCTATCCACCTCTCTGTAGCCCCATCACGATTTCCTCCTTGGGATTATTATAATTGATTCTCACCTGTTCCTACCTTCACTTTTAATCATATACCAACCAATTTCCCACAGCAGCCAAAGAGTGTTTTGTTTTAATGTTTATTTATTTTGAGAGAGAGAGAGAGTGCACATGAGCAGAGGAGGATAGAGAGAGAAGAGAACAAGAATCCCAAGTAGGCTCCATACTTTTAGAGAGGAGCCCGATGAAGAGCTCAATCCCACAAACTGTGAGATCACTACCTAAACTGAAATCAAGACTCTGATGCTTAACTTAGAGAGCCACCCAGTGCCCCAAGAGTTTTTTTTAAAGAACAAATCTAATTATGTCATTTGCTACCTAAAATCTTTCATTGGCTCCACACTGCGGCAAAATGAAGCATAAATCTCTATATGATTTATTAAACCTTTTATTATTTACCCTGTGTGTTTCTCCAGTCTTATTTCTGATTGATGCCCCCCTTGTGCTCTGGATCTTAGGCAAACTAAACTTTCTGCATCTCCCCAAACTCACTACATTCTCTCTTCTCCCCAGTCATTTGCACATGATATTCTGTCTATCTTAAACCCTCTTTTTTTCTCCACCACCCTTCCCTTGTTATCTTTTCAGGCCCTTTATATCTCAGATCAGGCAACTTTCTTTAAAGGACAACTATGACACTCTCTCCCTTGCTCCGGAAACTCTCCCCAGGTGCCCTTCTGGTGTGTTTCCATAGCATCCTGGACTTTGATGCTTCCCTGTAGCACTTATTATTCTAGACAGAAATTCCTGATTATCTTGTAGGCTCATAGGAGGCCTAATCATTTCTCCTTCCAACTAGACCCTTAATACAATGCAAGTATCCACACACCATTGTGTGTACTTAAGCAGGGAGGGGAATTTCAGCTCTTGCTACCACGAGGGAAACCCAGCTGTCCCAGTTATTCATGGAGGTACCATTTCTGTGGTAGTAATTGGTTAGGACATTAGCATGTAATGGAATTCTGAACAATGAGACATTGAAGAGAAGTAAGACACAGCAAGTCTGTTTGGGAAAGATGTTTTTCCACCTTAAAAGAAGACTTTTTTTTTTCCCACTACTCATAGTTATCTGAATTTGATAGCCATAACTGTGACAGACATCTTACGGTCATGGGGGAACATGTCAGAAAGAAAAACAAAAACAAAACAAAAACACCAGTACTTGAAGATGGCAAAAACTAAAGATAGACAGGACTCAGGCCTTTGATAGTGTCACTGAATTGCTTAAAGTGACATGAGCTTCCCATTTTAGGGTTCATTATGTTTTAAGCCAGTGAGTTATAGTTTTCTGTTACAGCTAAAAAGATTGTACCAGAATTGTACTTGCCTATCTTCCTCACTGCACTGATATTAATAACAATTTATGCTTGTATATAAGAGCTGTAAAAGAACTAAGAGTTTAAAGAAAACATCTTAGAAACCTGCATCACCTGGTAACTAAAAAGGAAGACCTTATTAATGTGGTACCATACAGAGAATCAGAGTTAGTTTTTGAGAAGAAGATTGTAGAACTCTACTGATTTATCCATTGGGCCAGAAAATAAAGTGAAACTGTGATATTCCTTTGAAAAAAGTTGAGTATGAAATGATCGCAGCGATCATATTGTAGCAAATTCTGAAGACTTGAGAAATGTCATCTGGCTTTTCAGTTCTGTCCCTTTCTCTCTTATGGCAGCTCCAGTTTTACCTCAAAAGCTGAAGAAGTTAAAAGAAGAAAACCTCACCAAAAATTTACCTATGATTTGAACAAATATCCAGGAAAAGGTCAAGGTGAGATCCAAACTCATGATCACATTTATTTTTTGTGGACTGAACATCAAATAATGCAGTAGTCTCTTCACTTCTGCAGAATATCTTATTAGAAACAAGAATCTGAAGAATAGTAAGAAAGAGAAAACCTTTCTTTTTGGCATATATATCTCTAAAAATAATTGACAAGCTTAGACTCCTCTGACAGGTAACTTCTTCCTACTTTCATTTTTTTTTTCATTTAATATTAAGTGATTGTTCTATGTAGCCATCTATTAAATGGCATGATAAAATAATAAAACCAAATGGCCATTTTCAGAAGGAAGGAAATAGTAATAATAGTATGGATAGCTAAGATTATTCTCTGATCAGTTTTAAGAAATGGGTTATCAATTTAAGCTTCTATTAGTGCTGGAAAGGAAACTGATTATATACTTGAAGGTAGTTATTTGTAAATGACACAATTTGTACAAGGTACAAGTTCTCTATTCCTTAAAAGTATGATACAAGCTGTAGGTAGAAACATCTGAGGCAATACTTTTGATGGTTTGTTTATTTTCTAATTTGGAGGGGGGTGGTTCAAATGGTAGCTAATGATTCAATTTCTCTAATGGTTACAGGTCTATTCTAATTTTTTTAATGTCATGTTGAATCACTTAGGTTATGTTTTATTTTTATGCTTTTACATTAAAATGAAACTTTAAAAATAAGCAATAAAAAATACTGTAGCTTTAAAAAAGCATAGTAATCTTACCCTGCGATACTAGACCTACACGGTCTAACAGGGTAGCTCCAAGCCACATATATCTATTAAGTACTTGAAATATGGTTAGTTCAACTTGAGATGTTTCAAAAGTATAATATATACTGTGGATTTTGAGGACTTGTACAAAAAATTTAAGAGAACTCATTAATAATTTTATATTGATTACATCTTGAAATTATACTCTGGATATATTAAGTTAAATGATATACACATTAATATTAATTTTACTCTTTTTGAACCCTTTAAAAGCGCTACTAAAAATTTTAAATTGTGATTTGTATCATATTTTCACTGGGTAATACTGTTCTAGGGCTTTCAGTAGCTCTTCTCACATGATGCTCTGTATTACAGATATATAGGTGTAATCTCTGAAACACATTATGATGAAAAGAGTATACTCCTAAATAGACACTATGTAGTAGAGTATGAATAATATACTATTAATCTCTTAAAATAAAAGGGCTATATGAGACGATTCCTAAATTCCTTTCTGATTTTCACATGTTTAATGAATTCAGAACTTCCTGAATAGATGCTAATGCAGGGGAGTACAGTTGAGGTGGTGGCTCATTTCAGTTTACTAAATAGTTCTGGAGCATCCACCATGGGTCAGGTCGTGTGATAAGGTAATTTTATGTCTAAACATCTTCCACTGTATTTAGCACTATTTACTCTTGGTAACTCTTTGAGACATATTCATGGAATAAATACATTATTATTCTGCTCTGTCTTACAGGTTAATACAGAAACAAAAAATTCACACACACACACACACACACACACACACACACACACACACACTGACACTTCAGGAAACTGGCTGTAAGTGAAATATCAGAAATTTTTTTTTGAAAAATTGAGCTGTGATTCTTAGCAGAAACTCAAGTGCTCATATAACTGAGTAGAAAAAAATGCCTTGCTCCTTATGAAAAATGAAAAATGCATTTTGATTCTACATAAAGAGCACTCCAATTTTCTCTGCTTTTGTCTTCTTTGAGGCTTGCCTGGGTCAATAATTAGCAACACAGCTTCTGAGACAAAGTGAAGGAAGAGAATAAACAAGTGCAAAGGAGCTGCCTTGAAAAAGCAACAGCATAAAGCAAGAGAGCACTCAAGACCTGTCCTGTCAAGGGGTTCACATTAGCCAGCCAAGAAATGAGAGACTGAAAATTAATAAACTGGAACCTAGCTATATGTGCTCATGTGACTCAGTTCACTGTTAATGCGTTTTCACCTTTTCTTTATTTTTTAGTATATGTGCTGCCGCAGTATTTTTTTAAAAAATAATGCTTATTCATTTTTGAGAGAGAGAGAGATAGGGAGGGAGCACACGTGGGGGAAGGAGAGAGAGAGAAGGAGACACAGAACCTGAAGCAGGCTCCAGGCTCTGAGCTGTCAGTGCAGAGCCCAATGCAGGTCTCAAACTTACCAGCTTTGAGATCATGACCTGAGCTGAATTTGGACACCTAACCAACTGAGCCATCCAAGTGCCCCTCACCTTTTACTTTAGTGAGAACTTCTCAAATTATTCTTAATGTTTTTCAAAAGATGCTTCTGCAGTTTTACCGAGATTCTTAAACTTTTCATCTTTTTTCAAACTTTAAGACAAAAAATATGATGGAGCAGTATGATAATCTGCAAAAAGAATTGGAGACTGAGAGCCAGGAAATCTGATTTCTGATCTTAGAACTGCTACAAACTTGTGATGTGAAACTGAACAAATTGTTTAATCTTTTTGATGTTTCTTCCTTTGAAAAGTGAGGATAAAGCCCTATGTATTCTAAAGACTGAGGGGATAAAATGAGATAATCCTAAGGAGAAGCATTTAATGCTGCAAAAATGTTCTAAAAGAGAAACTATTTTATGCATAATCATCAGACAAGTCTCTTATGAGCTAATATCTGTTAATATTACATGTAGTCCTAGATCCAAAGTAAAAAACAAAGAAGAAATACAAATGACAACAAACATTACATCCACTGTCAGAAATAGCACAATATTCATAAAGCCAATATTTAAAAGAATGTGGTTTAGTAGTTATTGTATGGACTCTGGAGGCAGACCAGAAAGATCTGAGATCTGACTCTGCCCTTTACTCGCTGTGTGATGTAGAACATATCACTTCATCTCTCTATTTTTAGAACATCTCTCTAGTTTGGAACATATCACTTCATCTTCTCTATCTAGTTTTCACATTTGTAAGATGGGGGTAATAATAGTACATACTTCGTACGTTTATTGTTAAGAATAAAGTAGTTAATATATATAGAACTTTAGAATGGTGTTGGCATAGAGCAGGTATTATATAAGTGTAGCAGCTATCTGGGAGTTCATTCTATGATGCTAGCATTTGCCTCACATTGTCTGAAAAATAGCATAGATTTCCACATGCACATCACATGGTGGAAATATCACAAGGACGTGTTGTAACACAAAAGAAAGCAAGTGCCATACTTAATTCACAAACCAACAGCCTAGGTGAGCTACATTTTCTTTTTCTTTCTTTCTTTCTTTTTTTTTTTTTTTACAAATAGTTTCTTGTCAAGTTAGTTTGCACATAACACCCAGTGCTCATCCCCACAAGTGCCCTCCTCCATGCCCATCCCCCCTCCCCCCCACATCCATCAGTCCTCAGTTTTTGTCAGCATTCAAGAGTCTCTCATGGTTTGCCTCTTCCACTATCCCCCACCATTTCCCCCCTTCTTATCCCCCATTGTACTCCGTTAAGTTCCTCCTAATCCTCCTATACGTGTAAACATGATATTTGTCCTTCTCTGCCTGACTTATTTCACTCAGCATAACACCCTCAGGGTCCATCCATGTTGGTGAGGTACATTTTCTAGATGCCTGCAGAAGATTATGAAACAAAATATCTCATGTGGGACCTTGAGAAAACGTGTGGCTCTATTTTTACCTTTTCCTCAGGTACTGAGATGATGACTGAAAGTATGTTGTATTTGCATTGTGATTTCAAATATCATTTTCACATCCATGACTTCATTAGAACTTCAGGGCTATTAAAGTTTGACAATGAACTTACTTTCACCTTCACATAGCTCTTTGAGGAACTGAGTCAGTGGACTACTTGTACTTGAGTAAAAAAAGGTGGGCTATTTGAAAGACACTTTCTGGCAGCTCCTAAGCCTGAGCTTTTCATCTGAGCCTGTAGGCTTGGAAGGATCCAAATGGGCAACTCATCTGTGCAGCCACTCATCTTGCTTCCCCTGTACTGTGGCCAGGCCTTGCTGTCCAGAGGCAGCTATTTATCAATAGGTGAATCATTGACTACATCCTCCTCTAAAGAAAGGCCATTTTGAATGTTTCACTAAGTTCAAAAGTGTGAGGCAGAGAAGAAGATTGACTAGTCAGGGACTTCCTTTAGGATTTTCCCAATGGCTACACCCAGTGGCATCATTTCATCTGTTGGATTCAAAAGTGATTTTCCATGAGACTGTACTTACTGGAAAGGAAAGTCTCGGGCTATTTCTTATCTAATTTGACCAACTGTTACATCAGCATTGTTGACTTAGGGCCTCAGGATCAGGCAAATATGGCATAATTCCATGTAAATGTTTTCATGGAGTCATACCTTAAGAAAGCCTCCTAAAGAAAAGCATTGATATAAAATATCTTGTAAGCCCAGGTTAAATCTAATCAGAATACTTGCTTCATAAAGGAATTGTTCTCAGAAATGTCACCACTTGATCAAGTTTCTCTCTTTTCTCTACTTATTCATTGAAATCCTAAGTATATCCTGGCACTGAAATGTACTAAACAGAGGTTAATCTTTTATTGTGAAATGCAGTGTAATGTGTGAAGGTCCAAGACTTGGATTAACAATTATGATAAGACTTTAGATTTTGAATGTATATAGTTGAGCACATTTGATTTCACTCTGGGACAAAATGACATGGTTTTAAAAAATTCTTTCATTATCTTGTGCTCTTTGATTTTGGTCCTTCCTCCTGTGATCTGAACTTAAAACTTTAAGGGTTAAATGAGAATGTAAAAGAATGTAAGACACCTAAAGGCAATTACTTATTTTCTACCTATTCAGTATCTTGCCCCCAATACCTAGAGCATTTCCTGAAACACAGTAGTTATTAAAAATATTCATAAAGTAAATAGTTACCACAGATGTTTGGGTCATTCCAACCACACTAACATTTTTTTCTATAGATATAATACTGTTAAACACAGTAAAGGAAAATGATAGATATTAAATAACAATAGCAAAAATGTTTTTGTAAAAAATTATGTTTGTAGGAACATAATACTAAATTGCGCAAAGTCAAAAAGTAATCTACAAATTAATTACAGAGCATTATTAAATGAGTCAAAACCATTCTATAAATAAATAATGCAGTACTCTGCTAAAGGTTGTTGCTATTATGTATAAGCCCTCAGGATGAAAACGAGGAGTCCTATTTTTAATACGTTCGTCACATTAATTAATGAACAATATAAACAATTCATGAAAGCACGTCAGCTAAGCTTTACTCTTGGGAACCAGTGGGACATTCTGTAATGAGAGATAAAAGGAGGGAACACTCTCTTGACATGGAAAACTAATCCTAAATTCTTGATTTTCCCTAATGGGTATGGTTTCAGCAAAATATGGCACAGAAGTGAAATATATAATGAAAGCCAACTTTTCCTTAGTAGGGGATATAGGATCCCTTCACTATTTTGAGATGACTTGGATGCTGGCTCTGTACTGGCCCCAGGCAGCCTCTTCTCTGTGGTACTCACAGCACCACGTCTTGCACCACACGCTCTCTTGCAGGAGAGGGGATGTGTCTCAATGCTCTCCCACTCCCCACTAATGCCAACTCTTGAGAAAGAATCTAATCTCATACTTGTATGAACATTCATACTTATATGAATTCAGATAATCATTTTACCTTCCCATGAAGTGTTTGCCTTTTTGGTCTTACTTCTGTGCAAAATACAAAGGTAAGAAAGACCAAAACACAAAAACTTTCTGTTGTTATTTCCTTCTCAACAGAAATTTTTTAAAAATATTTTTTATTTATTTCTAGGAGAGAGAGAGAGATAGCGTGAGCAGGGGAGGGTCAGAGAGAGAGGGAGATACAGACTCTGAAACAGGCTCCAGGCTCTGAGCTGGCAGTCAGCCCAGAGCCTGACACGGGGCTCGAACCCACGAACCGCAAGATCATGACCTAAGCGAAAGTCGGACACTTAACCGACTAAGCCACCCAGGTGCCCCTCAAAAGAAATTTTAAGCAGTAGACATAAGCAAGTTAAGGTCTCTTAGTTTGTTTCTTTGCTTTTAAAATAGGAGACCTTAGTCTGTCACTGATATGACATATAAAGAAATTTAGTCATATTGCTTCAGCTCTTTAAAAGGAACGCAGAAGTCATTCGTTGGTGGTTCAGGATCTGGCACTTTGTTTGTATTCAGTATTGATTTACTTGGCCACCTCATCAGTTTCTGAATGTCTGACACAGATTTGTGACTTCACGATGAATGCCTCTATACTGAGCATCCATTCAGTTGTGGAAACACAACTGAAAACATAGCTATCTTTTTTTCTTTTTTTCCATCAAGCTACTGTCTTTCTTGACTTGCCCATTTCCAGGTCTTTATAGCTCAGTCATGATTGACCTTTTATCTCCACACCCCAGTACATAAGTTGTAGATTTCAATGATGTTATACCTATACAGTAGATCAAGAAACTGCCTTCTTTCGAATTCTACTTTCATGAATTTAGTGTCTTACCTCACTAGTCCTATTTATTAAACAAAAATTATATTTGCTCATGGCATTAGGTTGCTAGAACTGCTATAATAAAAATCACAAACTCTGGTTTAAACAGAAATTTATTTTCTCATAGCTCTGGAGCCTAGAAGTCCAAGATCAAGGTGTGGGCAGGATTGGTTTCTTCTAGAGGCCTTTCTCCTTGTGTTGTAGATGGTCATCTTCTCCCTTTCTCTTCACAAAGTCTATCTGTGCCTCTCTGTATATTCTAATCTCCTCTTCTTAGAAGGACATCAGTTGTATTGGGCTAAGACTCACCCATATGGCCTCATTTTTTTAAACCTTAATCGTGTCTTTAAAGGCCCTATCTCCAAAAACAGTCACATGCTGAGGTGCTGGAATTAGGATTTCACATGAATCTCGGAAGAACACAGTTAAATTCATAACACTCGTATTTTTCCTTTGGCACATGCTCTTAGTCTAGAATGCTGGAGTTCTCCCTTATCCATAGGAGGTATATTTCAAGACCCCTTGTGGATGCATGAGACTGCAGATAGTACTGAAACCTGTATATGCTATTTTTTTCCTACACATGCATATTTATGATAAAATTTAATTTATATAATAGGTTCAGTAAGAGAAATAATCACACTAATAAAATTGAACAATTATAAAAATATACTATAATGAAAGTTATGTGAATGTGATCTTTCTTTCTTTCTTTCTTTCTTTCTTTCTTTCTTTCTTTCTCAGAATATCTTATTGTACTGTACTCACCTTCTTCCTCTTATGATCATGTGAGATGATAAAATGCTTATATGATGAGATGAAGTAAGGTGGGTGATGTAAGCACTGTGATGTACCATTTTGAATGTGCATCAGGAGAATCATCTGCTTCTGGGCTAATATTTTCTTTTTAGAACCACTTTGATACTCTTTAGAAAAACCATGTTCCACAGCTACAGACACACCTTTTAATAAAGCACCTCTCTTCAGAATCCAAAGTCCCTCGGCCCCATGTGAATTTTCTAAATCAAGGCCTTCTACGATCCAAATTCCAAATTCCTGTTTTCATGTTTTCTTCCCCACTCACACACAGAACTCTGTATCCTATTTCTATCACTTCCACTTAAATTTTTTTAAAGACATCATTTTGCAAGATTCTACTTGAATGCTAGTATACTTTAGTATAACCTTTCTCAATCTCATATACACCCTTCTAAAAAAACATTGGTGCCCAGTTCCTTGAGCAACAGCCCATTTATCTATCTTTCTCTGCCAGTTTCCTCCCTCCCTAAATCCCAAGTACTCCTTTAACACAAGATCTGTTGCATCGTGGATACTGAATAAACTATTTATTTACTGAGTTGATTAAAGCTGGTTTATTCACCATAGATTGTTTCAGGGGTTAATATGACTAAAATATCCCTAACAACTACTATTTATTATTGTGTTCATCTTATAGACATGGCATAAATCATGTCTTGATGACTAAGAAACAGCAATGGTTACTATGGTTGATAATTTTTCTCTGTAAAGAATATAAAATTTTCACTTTAAACAGTTACAGGTTTTTAATTTTATATCTATCTATTTATTTATATAAATGTATATATTCTCTTAACCAATTTTTTTTTTATTTTTTAATGTTTTTTATTTTATTTCTAGGAGAGAGAGAGAGACAGCATGAGCAGGGGAGGGTCAGAGAGAGAGGGAGTCACAGACGGAAACAGGCTCCAGGCTCTGAGCTGGCAGTCAGCACAGAGCCCGACGCGGGGCCCGAACCCACGAACCGCGAGATCATGACCTAAGCGAAAGTCGGACGCTTAACCGACTAAGCCACCCAGGCGCCCCTCTCTTAACCAATTTTTTGAATTATTTGTGAAAACTAGGAGAAATGCTTTTATTATCTACTTTGTGGGTCAGAGAACCTTAGGGTCTATTACTGACTGGCTGCCCCAAATTTTGCAAGATCTGATGTCAAGATACTTTTTGATCATTTCTAATTGAGTTTCCATTGCACTTCACTCTTTCTAAGATTTACTCTGCATTTGGCACAAAGATTTTAGTTCTTCCCTTTCCTCTTGTCCTTGAGAAGCTGAACAAATTAACTTAAGGCCTTGAAACACTGTATTAATATAGGTCAAATATGGCCACCTCTAATAGTCTTATTCATATAGCCTTCTCTATGTTTCATCATCCTTTTTTAAAAAAAAAATTTTTAATATTTTTTATTTATTTCTAGGAGAGAGAGAGAGAGAGAGAGAGCGAGAGAGAGAGAGAGACAGCGTGAGCAGGGGAGGGTCAGAGAGAGAGGGAGTCACAGACTGAAACCGGCTCCAGGCTCTGAGCTGACAGTCAGCACAGAGCCCGACGCGGGGCTCGAACCCACGAACCGTGAGATCATGACCTAAGCGAAAGTCGGACGCTTAACCGACTAAGCCACCCAGGCGCCCCTATCTTTCATCATCCTTGTTGCACTTATTATAGAGACTAAAGAGTAAATATTAACTTTTTGATTTCCTTCCCATTAGAGATGGCCATACAGTATGGTTCTGGCTAATGGGCTATATGATGAAATTTTTTAAGGGCTTTGAGGACGGCTTTTGTGTTTCTGATAAATTGAATAAACACATTTAGAGGGCCCTTCCTTCCTATTGCTTTTCCCTCTTCTCAATACTGCATGGAACACAAACATGTTATCTGTCATTGTAGTCGCCATCTTGTCGTCATGAAGGAAAAGCTGAGAAAAGTGCATAGATGTTGGCTTTCTGCAATTTGTGATAACATCATACAACAAGTGAAATGCCTCCGGGGGTTACTTCATTAAAAGCAACTCCACTCTGAGGACAAAATGTAAGAGACTCTTAAATATGGAGAACAAACAAAGGGTTGCTGGAGGGGTTGTGGGAGGGGGAAAGGCTAACTGGCTAAGGGGCATGACGGAATCTACTCAAATCATTGTTGTTCTACACGCTAACTAACTTGGATGGAAATTAAAAAAATAAATTAATAAGAAATGTGGGAAAAAAACTGAAAAGAAAAAGTAACTCCTCTCTGTTTGAGTCATTGTAGGTTCAGGTATCTTGTTACTTATAACAGAAAACATTTAGAACTGATACAATAAAGTTGGCAGTTTGGATTTTTCCACAAAGAAAAACTCTTCTATGGCCACAAAATGTGCTTCTTAATCAAAATCCAATTACAAACCCAGAAATTCAGTTCCCTAGGTCATAAGGAGGCAAGGGAGAGTGAGTCGGCTATTTTCACATAAATTGCTCACCACTAGGGGATCTCTGTATTCTTCTTTCTTTTCTCTCAGGGATTGTTACTATTTTTCTATATATTTCAACATGAGGAACAAAAATTAAAAATTAAATGGAAGAGGAGGCACTTTGTGAGTACTTCATTAACAGCCCTCACATAAGTATTATTGTAATATGCTTGTCATAAGTCAAGGAGGCTTAGAAATGGTATAGAATTTTGTGGTCCACCTGCTTCCTCCTGTTCTGTTTTTATATTCTCTATGCAGAATACCTCATAACTGTGATCCATTGTTGGCAAGAATATCATTTATTTTTTTAATATTTTTTATTTATTTCTGAGAGAGAGAGAAAGAGAGACAGACAGACAGACAGACAGCGTGAAGAGGGGAGGGTCAGAGAGAGAGGGAGACACAGAATCTGAAGCAGGCTCCAGGCTCTGAGCTAGCTGTCAGCACAGAGCCCGATGCGGGGCTCGAACCCACAAACCATGTGATCATGACCTGAGCCGAAGTCTGACGGTTAACCAACTGAGCCATCTAGGCACCACTAGAATATCATTTATTTCTAAAAGAAATTCAGGAAGCTGAGGGTGCCTCTCTTGAACTCATTATTTGGACAATTAAAATCAGCTGTTATAATGTTTTCTAGGGATCCCATTTTTTAATTTATGTGGCCTGAGGCATTATTCATTTTTATGGAGAGATTTTGATTCCAGTTCTGCCAAGTCCTAAAGAGTTCTATTAAAGACTCCTTGGGGAGTTTTTCTTCATCCGCTGAATTCAAGATTTTTTACCAAACAACCTGATAGGATTATTTCTGGTGGGGATAACTTTTCTTTACTTTTAATGCCTTGATTGTATTTTACACACATCTTTGAAGTCCTAAGACAGTAATCTCATTAAGAAATACAAAACTGTATTTATAATATAATGAAAACAATACATTGTTTAAAGATGTATGCACATCATTACACCTGCAGATCTCCTTTAAGCTGAACCAAAGTTGAAAAGTCATTAAAGAGAGTAATATTGCTGCTTATCTTAGTAATAGACATTCTTGTAAATATATTTAATGCTAATCATATGGCTCTCTGTCAGGAACAAAATTTACACAAAAAATGCACAGAATCATCATATCTCAGAGCAGTTCCAAATTAAACAGCATCCTTTCTCCATAGGTTGCATAAGCCTTGTAAGACTGGCAGCTGGTCATACAAAAGCAGCTCCATGGTGAGGAACTCTGGGCAACAGGTGGGAGCAGGTGACCCGGAGGACCTTCCTTGAAGCTGTGTTTGCATAGTTAACCACAATGGTTTCAAGGTTGTTTAAATTTTTATGTTAGTTGTAAGTACACTGGGAAAACCAGTGCCTTCCAGCAACCCTTTGATACCACCACTGTTTTACTGAGGTTTACAGGGAAAGCAGAACTATATTATCATGGGCATGTAACATTCAACAGGCCTTCTCCTCACCTCCTTATTCTTTGAAATAAATTTATTTCTTATTAATGTTTATTTATTTTAAGAGAATGTGAGAGAGAGCGTGTGCAGGGGTGGGGCGGAGAGAGAGAGGGAGAGAGAGAGGGAGCGAGTGAGAGAGAGAGAGACAGAGAGAGAGAGAGAGAGAGAGAGAGAGAGAGAGAGAGAGATTGAGAGAATCCCAAGCCGTCTGTGCAGTGTCAGCACAGAGCCTGATGCAGGGCTTGAACTCACAAACCACGAGATCATGATGAGCCAAAATCAAGAGTAGGATGCTTAACCAACTGAGCCACCCAGGTGAAATGAAATAACTTTCTTCTTATATTCTATTAGTTACATTGTATGCATATCATTTATGGAAGAGATAAGTCAGTCACTCCTTAGTAAAACTAATGGAAATCATCTGACTCTTCCCATCTCTTTGAAATGTTACTGGTAAATGTTTCTCCCCTTTTAAAAATACTTTCTTCTGTTTTTCACTTGGCTAATTCTTTTTTGCCTTTCATTTCTCAGCTTCTACACTATTTCCTTCCATAATCTTTGATTTTCCACTCTCATATTGATTGGTTCTCTTCTTTATCTTTTGGACTCGTCAGTTCTTCTCTGATGCACTTTATCTGATTATGTATTTAATTTTGGTGTGACAAGTTTAATGTTTGTTTTTCCTACTAATTTTACAGGCTTCTGAGGGCTGAGATGATGCCTTGTTTATTCATCAATGTTTCTTCAGAGCTCAGCCCAGGTCAAGATTATACAGTATAAAGTGTTCAACACGTTTACCCATAGTAAAGGGCTCAGATTGCCTTCCGCATCTCAGATCATGGGAACCAACCCTGAACAATAGCAACAACAGGAGTCTCTGGACAGTAAAACACCCATTTTGCAGAGCAGAAAGCTGTGAAAATTAGAAGGTGCCCAGACTCTGGAAAAAAGGAGAAAGACAACAAAGAATTACTTCTTTTTCTATAGTCTTTCTCATGGTCAGTCGGTGGCTACTAATTTTTGTTACTCAAGAAACATATATTTTTTGCCTCTATATGGGGGGGGGGGAGGTCAGTGTATAGTGATTGTAAAGGGAGTTGAACCATACAACATGCATTCATCATTTTACCCCAAGGATCATCTTAAAATAAAGACAGACACAAGTAGAATAATAATGAGGGCTTTTTTTTTTTCTTATTAAAGATTCTGTGGTAGCATTACAAGTGTCTCCCTCTCAGGGATGAAAGGCTTGCTTCTTTAAAACATACCTTTCTATAAAATGATGGGGGAAATGTCTGAACGTGGAAATAGGAAAAGCTAGATGGTAGCCGACTGCCTTGGTTTTATCCTAAGTTTCCCATCCCCTTATTAATGAACAGATAAAGGCAGGCTTCCAATCAATGTGGTATTCACATACATAATATAAATAGTTCAAAAGATTCCAAAAATAAATTCTGCCATTTGGAACAAGTATGGTTTGGAATTTTCCTCATCTCTGTGATTCTAAGAAAAATGGTCTAGACTCAATGTCTATGACTATATTCAGATGAGCCCTATTCATAAAATGAGAATACAGAATAGACTGACTACTGTACCAGTGCTATCACTGGGAGAACAGATTGGCTCAAGAAAGAATAAAATAACTGGGGAGGCACCATAAGGTAATCAATTTTGTTGTATCTCTTTTCACTGTGACTGGAGAAAGCTCATTTAGTTTCTGAAAGTAGTATCTTGCTGCCTGGAATTGGTACCCACAAGTTTCGAATAAACTACTGCATGAACTTCAAGCTGCCCTTGACAGAAAGAAGGGCACACTGAGTTCCTGGCCACCAGGGAAGGTATAATTTCACAAGGCCAGACAGCCAGGGAAAGTGATCCTCAGAGGGAACCCTTCTAGGGAAAAAAACAAAACAAGCAACAGCAACAAAATCCCAGAAAAAAACCCCAACACACTTATATTTCTTATTCCCTCTCCATCAGTTACCTCAACAAAGCTATTTTGGGATTACTTCTGTATCCCTGTTTATGACTATTATCATAGTTTTAGAAACGTATCCTTCGTAGTTGTTCTTGGAAGCAGGCGCAATTAACACAAGTTTAATCCCAAGGCTAGGAACCCCAGCGTCCAAACCTCAGCTGGCTAGCTACTTATAAGCCATATGACCTCCAGCAAGCCCCTTCCCCACATGACTTCTGTCTTCACAGCTGTTAACCAAAGGGTATGCGTGTGATAATAATGCCCACCTCTCAGAAGTGTTGTGTGGATTAGTCAAATTACCACTGAAAATGCCCAGCGCAAGGCCAGGAGAACACAATGGGCTTAATACATCGAAATCTCATTCCCTGTTGTTGGCCTTTTCTCCTTGCTGTTTTTCTCCATCTTCAGCATATCATCCTCAGTGATAGCTGATTATCTGGTGTGCCCGCCAAGCCTGCTGCCCACAGGGAACCTCTGTATTCCTGACACAGGATGCAGCCCCCATTAGGGATTTAGCCTGTTTACACAATGCTCAGTTCAGGTTAGAATGCAAATATTCCGGAGAGGAAAAAAAAAAAAAAAAGCACTAATTCGTGTCTAATGACTTACTTACGCTTTTAAGTCTTCTTTATTTTTTACAATTTACTGTGAGCAAATTCCGGTAAGGAGAATAAAGGAGAAGACTGGCTTCAGCTCTGAGGACATGAGGGTGTGCGGGGCACAGGAAGGAGACAAGGATGAAGGGAGAAGGGGATCTCAAAAGTAAACTGCCTGCATCAGTCACTCTGTTGAGCCTGCCTACCCCACCCCCACCCAATTCTTAGGTCAATCAAAAGTGCATGCTTCTTAAATTGTCCACTGTTAGCGTTTCATATTTTACAGACAAAATATTTAGGTGTGATATTTGTGAATGGCAGCTCCATGCCTCCCCCTGCCTTCCCCTCCCCCCCGCCCCCCCACGGGATGTTTTACAAAGTGTCAGATGAAAAAAATAATTCTCAGTCTTGCTTGTTCCAACAATCTGATCCATTACCAAAAGCTCTTCTACAGAGGATTTTTTGAAACTGTACTCAGTGATTGGTACATTTACATTGTATTAGTTTTATAGGTAGCTTTGTTAAGAAGTGAAAGTGAAGTGAGGGCAGTTAATTGGCTATTTTAAATACATAGGTCTGCAACATTAGGAATCTTATCTTTATAAATTTAGCAGACTATCTAAAGTTATAGTTGAAGTCTAGAATGTCCTATCTTGGGATATTACACAGACAAATACTACTAAAGTGAAATATCTTCCCTTTTGTTTAAAATGAAAGAGTACTGGGGTGCCTGGGTGGCTCAGTTGGTTAAGCTTCTTGATTTGGGTCTTGAACCATGAGATCCAGCGCCATGTACAGCTCTGTGCCAACAGCCACAGAGCTTGAGATTGATTCTCTCTTCTACCTCTATTTGCCCCTTCCCCACTCCCCACACACCCTCAAAATAAATAAACCTTTAAAATAATAAAACAGTACTAGTTGACAGTTACCTCCCAATTATATTTAGAGTAAGTTGGACGAGGCAAGCACATCAACGACTAGATTTGTTAAAGGGTTTACAGTTTCTTTTCTAAAAATTTTTAATGCTTATTTATATTTTTGAGTGACAGAATGCAAGCAGCAAAGGGGCAGAGAGAGAGAGAGAGGGAGAGAGAGAGAAACACAGAATCTAAAGTAAGCTCCAGGCTCTGAGCTGTCAGCACAGAGCCCAACGTGGGGCTCAAACCCACAAACAGGGAGATCATGACCTGAGCTGAAGTCAAACACTTAACCAACTGAGCCACCCAGGTGCTTTACCGGTTCTAAGAGTCTCAGTTTCTCCATTCATAAGATATAGCTAATCTTTATTATATATTTGAAGTAGGCATATAATCTAAGTTTTGCACTACTTACGCAGAATATTTTCCTAACACTTGCTGACTGTATTTAATACATTCTATAGGAATTTTATTTCTTAAATTTACATATTCAAATAATATGTATTACTAAAGAAAAAACTTCCAATGTTTAAAATGTTTTCATTTATTTATTTATTTATTTATTTATTTATTTATTTGGGAGTGAGAGAGCACACTCAGAAGCAGAGAAGGGGCAAGCGGTAAGGGAGAGAAACAATCTTAAGCAGGCCTCACCCTCAGCAAAGGGTCCCAGATGGGGCTCAATCTTGCAACTGTGAGATTATGACCTGAGCCAAAATCAAGAGTAGGGCACTTAAGTGACTGAGTCACCCAGGGGTCCCAATCCTAAAATATTTTCAAAACTGCACTTTTAATCATCAAGAAAAATTTAATATTCTAAACAATAAATCAGAAAGCATAAATTTCATTTGTTCATGGGTGTGTACAGAAGACAACTCCAGAGGTTATGCCTGATTAGTATTCTTTGAATAAAAAGAAAATATAAGAGATTTAGGACCCTCGAATCTTAGTTATTCTCTTCAAGTACAACCACAGACTTGGTGAGTAATATTTTGAGTTAGGTAGAGTTAATGATTCTGTTTCCTTACCGGTATCTACAAAAAAAAATAATAACACCTATATAAACTTCTCTAAACTCTGAATACAGAAGTTTTGGCTTGCCATAAAAAGAGGTTATAGCTATTTATTTATTCTATATTTGTTTTTATAAAACACCGGATATTTAAAAAAGCATTCCAGTTTTGCCCGAATAGAACTTGGTAGCCAAGAACCTATTGTTGTTTTCCATTATTAGCCCATTTTATAGTTTCTTAATGGACTTACTGATATATTTTGTAAAAGAATAAGTAAAGGTGAGGGACATTCATAAATCCACCTCTTTAAGGATGATGGCTACAAATAGCAGCAACAGAAGTAGTAAACATGTAACATTTATGGGGTACTTACCATATGACAGGAACTATAGAAAGCATTTTACAATATTATCTCATTAATTCCCACAGAAACTTTATGAGTTGGGTATTACTATCATTTCCACATATAGACGGGGGCGCTGAAGAAAAGAGAGGGTTTGCAGCTCTTAAGTGAAGGAACAGACCAACCTGGTCTGACTCCAGAGACCAGGACTACGCCTCTCTTGGATGAACTCAGTATAACCTATAAACAATTCTACTAGAACATTCAAAATGATTTTATAAAATAATTATTTTTCTTCCTCCAAAGTGACTCTTAGGAAATTCTGAGAGGGCGTGGAGTTATTTTAAGAGATCATAAAACCATTAGCCTAAATCTAGGAATGGCATGAGAATCTTCCTTTTTGTGAACTTGCTTACCTACCACCTCTATTCCTACTCTCATTCATGTTATATGCAACACATTACTGGAAACTACTTTTCTTTGGTAGTGGGGAGGGATGTTGTGAGGAAGAGACCGGGGGAAATCCACAGGTGGAAAGTCAGAACCACTGGTTTCATATATGATTTCATGTGCATGTTTAAGAGAATCTCTCGAGGATTCTTTAGGTTCCATAATCTCTGAGGGCTGCCAGAAAATATTGCATCCCATGATACAACTTTGTATTCCTATGTTATTTCACCAACACATCTTACTTGATTCTCACAGAAAACTTGTGAGCTGATGAGGAAAGTGAAACATAGCCTTACTGTGCAGAGGCAAAGATAAAGATCCAAGATTATACGGTATGGTTCAAATAGCACCCAAAGCTAGCATCTAGGTTCTCAATCCCAATCCCAATCAGGTTTTCATGAGTGCAAAGGTCATACACACACACACACACACACACACACACACACACGTGTGTCTGTGTATTTGTGTGTATAGTACTTATGTTTATATATATGGCCTATGGCTTGGTGAAAACAGTCTTCTCAGTGAACTACATTTTGCACAGGAAACCAAGGGCTCAGGAATCTCACATCCTTGTTTAGTGTATTTTAGGATTCATTGAAGTGTCAACTCTAAAGGAGCTGGTTATCTCAAAAGAATGTCTGGCTAAGGAGGGCTGGAAGAATGGGTGTCATTAGCTCTTGAAACTTGTTACCACTGAGCTCATGTTCCTAAATGGTTTCTTTCTGGGAGGGAGCTGGAGGATCATGTTCTGAATCCAAGATAATCAAAGTCAGGCAGACATGAAAGAAGCGGGATTTGGATACTAAGCAGGAACTCCAGTATGCAGCTTTCAAGGTCCCAGAGACATATGTGTCTCAAAGATATGCTCAGTTTCCAAATATAGAATAGCTAAATAACAAGGTTTTATTTTTTGTTTGAACTCTTAAACATTTCTCATTGCTGTAGAACTATTGACAGCAATCTGTGTCCATGATCCTTGATGGCATTTTAGCACAGTTTATAGAAAAGAGTCAGAAAATTAAAAATAACCTAAACTAAGAAATATAGTATGACACTTCTGTCCATTAGGTAACCAGCACCAACTGTACAACTGTTACGTGTCCGAGGACGACAATGTATTTGTTAAACTGCCATCACATCTCCAAGTCCCAGGTTCTTACTTAGAAGTTCAGTTTTATTAAAAGTAAACCCTGCTCTATGTCCACTGAAAACAGACTCCTAGTAGACAGTGATGAGTCAAAATATGGATTTCTATGAATCTCTATGGATCACACACTATGGATATAATAACTAAGAAATGCATCTAAGTATATTTTTAAATCCCAGGTTCGATTCTCTGACCGATTTAGAAGTGAGACATCTGAACATCACATTACATATATTCCTCAATATTTCATATTTTCTCAAAGTCATTTTTTCTTGTAATCAATAATAAAAATCAACAAGAATAGGAAGTAGGAATCAGTTGTATATATTTCAGTATTTCCATACAGCAGTGTTCTCTAGATGATGGATTCCAGCATGTACAGATGACATCAAATAAATAAATGCATCTCATGGAGAAGGGGCATTCTGTGGTAAAATAATTTGAGAAAAAAATGTACTAGGTGCCCCTGGGTGGCTCAGTCGGTTGGGCAACTGACTTCTGCTCAGATCATGATCTCACAGCTCATGAGTTCAAGCACTGCATCGGGCTCTGTGCTGATAGCTCATAGCCTGGAGCCTGCTTTGGATTCTCTGTCTTCCTCTCTCTCTGTCCTTCCCCTGGTCGCACACTGTCTCTGTCTGTCTCTCTCAAAAAGAAACATTAAAATTTTTTGAAATGCAACAAAATTCAATAGTTTTTCAGTACTTCCCAGTGTCTTTAATATGCTAACAAATGGATAATGTACCATAGGGAAATGGAGCACACAGCTTTTCCGAAAACTATTTGAAATGCATGAAAGCATTATGCTGCAGAACAGTTCCAGGGACCAAGGAATCACACAGGAATGAGTTCCTGTTACAGGTCAAAATTGCTGTGCAACCTTGAAAGAGTTAATGGAATACAGTAGCCCCTCTGCTCCCGCACTTATTTGCGGTTTCTCCTTCTGCAGTTTCAGTGACCCGTGGCCAACCACAGTCCGGAAGCAGATGATCCTCCTTCTCACAAATCATCACAAGGTCAGTGGTCGCCTAATGCTACATCATTATGTCTGTGTCATCCAGCTCACTTCATCTTGTCGCGCAAGTATTTCGTCATCTCACATCATCACAAGAAGGAGAGTATAGTACAATTAGATACTCTGAGAGAGAATACATTCACACAGCTTTTATTACAGTATATTGTCATAAACTGCTCTATTTTTGATTAGTTGTTGTTAATTTCTTACTGTACCTTATTTAGAAATTAACCTTCATCGTAGGTATGCATGTATAGGGAAAACAAGGCATATATAGGGTTTGGGACTATTCATGGTATCATGTATCCCTTGGGAGGCTTGGAACATATTCCCCCCCTCTCCCGACACACCCACACACACAGATAAGGGTGGACTACCATAGTCTAAGTCTTGATGGCTCGAGTTAAAAAAGTTTAAATTTTAAAATACTGGGGACCACTGCATTAAATCCTGACATTCAAATGCATCTAGGATCTTCACAAATCCCCAAATTCACTAATACCACTATAGCATATACTTTTCCTTTAGAAAATTTACTAAAACAAATACTCTCATTGAGGCTTTCCCCTTCTTACTTTATAGAAATGTTTTCAGTCTTCTTGCCTTTCCTGGAATTTGACTTCCATTAACAGCTCCGGTTTACTAACGTTTTAATTCTTGCTTGGTGAACAATTTTGCACTGACTGGAACATTTCAAAATTATTTCAAACCCTTTTTTTTCCTGAACACAAGCACACTGTGGACTATGGTGGACTTGTTCATAGAGTTTATTATTTATCACTTTAAATTTCATACTTTTTGATTTGTTTTTCTAAGAATTATTTTTTTAGCTGTTTTTTTTTTCCTTGTAACTTCTGTCTAGAGTAGTGCTGTTCAAGAGAAATAGAATATGAGCCATGAATGGGGACCATACATGTAATTTTTAATTTTCCAAAAGCCACATTATGAAAAGTTTTTTTAAAGATGAGGTGAAATTAATTTTTTATAGATTTTATTTTTAAGTAATCTCTACACCCAACATGGGGCTCACACCCACTCTGAGATCAAGAGTCTCAGACTGAAACTGCTCTGCAGACTGAGCCAGCCTGGCGTCCCCAGGTGAAACTAATTTTAATAATATATTTCATTTGACCCAAAATATGCCAAACATTCCCACACATACAAATAATCATAATAAAAATTACTAATGAGGTATTTTTCACTTTTGTTTACACTGAGTACTTGAAATCTATCCATTTTATATGTCAGCACATCTCACATGGATTAGCCACAGTTCAAGTGCTCCTTGGCTACTGGCTGTCTTTTTGGAAAGCACAGGTCTAGATTAGCAATTAGCTTTCTTTGGGGGCCATTTTTCTACATAGCTACAAGATACACTGATACAAAGAGTTACTGCATTTGCAAGGAAGAATGGATAATGAGAAAACCATATTATGAAGTGGATACTAGATAATCTACAGGCTTCTTTAATAGTTAAGTAACTTAAATTCACTGAAGAGCTTAGCTGTACACAGGCTCATCATACTACTTGATACTAAGCCACAGAGTCTTTTATAATATCTCAGTTCACTAAAGTCAAGGGGTTATTGTCATTGATTTTCAAGTACAAAAATCAATAACAGCAATTTGAAATGTAAAAAAACATAAATTCTGTAAATATATGCTGAGCATCATTTGCATATGTAACACTTGACTAGGTCCTGATATTTTGTTATAGTTAATAGATATGAGAAATGCAATCTCCCAGGCAGTGGTATATATGTACATATGTACACACATACATACACACGCCTACACACAGACACACCCACACACAAACATACGCATATATCTCCAGAAACACACATGCATATATGCATGTATGTATGATACAAATTCCACTTATTTTTTATAGTTTATTTATTTTTGAGAGAGAGAAACAGACAGTATGAACAGGGGAAGGGCAGAGAGAGAGGAGACACAGAATCTGAAGCAGGGTTCAGGGTCTGAGCTATCAGTGCAGAGCCCTATGCAGGGCTCGAACTCACAAACTGAGAGTTCATGACTTGAGCCGAAATCAACAGTTGGACACTTAACTGACTAAGCCACCCAGGTGCCCCATAAATCCCACTTATTTTTAAAGGGTCAGTGGTTGGTGATTGTTACTTCCCCTTCCCCTTCCCCTTCCCTTCCCTTCCCTTCCCTTCCCTTTCCCTCTTCCTCTCTTTCTTTCTTTTTAATAATAGGCATTATAGATCAGAAAGCAGAGAATCATATTTGCTCCACTGCCAAACTCAGTTGTGGACACTGAAGCTTACTCTTGCAAGTAATGAAAATTAACAGAAACCAACTGCTTCTATATGCCACACTACTGTAAGGGCTATGCATGCATCATCTCACTTAAGACAGCAGTTAATGATGTAGGTACAGAGGCAACTGAACAGAGTACCTTGAAGAAGTTTAATAAATGCCATATAACCCATAAACGGAACAGTCGCGATATGAACTTAGGAATCTCTGCTCAGGCATGAAGCTAAACTACTCACTTTAAATGCATGTTCTAAACACTCTCTTTCTAGATAATGATTTGTTATCTAACTGTTATTAGGTACTTGAAAGCAATGCTGATATTTCTTATGACTTAAATATCTCTGAAGATCTTAATGGGAAAGGCCATACTTAGTTTCATACTTAGCATAATCTCTCATTTTATTTTATTCCAAGATCTATCCAGGAAAAGGCTGAGAGTCTTTGCTCATCTCTAACAAATACCAGAATCTACAACATGTGGCATCTCTTACCGGGATGGTAAGTGGTTTTATTCATTTTTAATGTGGATATTTGGTAGTCTACTGGTTCTTGAGAGATGACAGACATGCTCTTCTTTGAACTGTGAATGACTGTATTTGGACTTGCTTCTTCAGGCTTTTTACTAATTCCTTCTTTTTATTTGTTAAACTGAAATCTTAAAATGATCAAATTTATACTAATAGTACCTAATAGTACAAAATAGTACCTAATAGTACAAAAATTTTGTTTTGACAACGTGAGAGAGTTTAACTTACTACTAGTTGGACATACATCAGTTGAATCAACTGAACTAGTAAATAGCCCACTGATTTCACAACAGTCCATTTGAAAGTAGGCATCAGGGAGGTTTCTTTCCTGTAGCACCAGAATATACATTATAAGGTAGACAAAATTAGTCTTCATTTTCATATCCATCCTCTTGCTTGTTCTTACTAAGGGTATCAAAAAATAATTACTATTATTCAGAAGAATAATGTTAGCATTATTTGGAAGTCTCCGAACCTCTGATTTAAGCAACATATTTCAGAAATGAACACGTAAAATTTAAGGGTTCATATGTCTAGCAGATTATACATACTCATATATTGGCTAAATGAATGACAGGATTGTGTGTGAGTTCATAGGGACATTGAACTATTCTTTGATCTTTCATTGAACTATTCATTGATCATTCTTTGATCTTTCCTGAGCTTGGTGTTAATATCATCAATATTTGTTTGATTATGAAGAAGTATCTAGGCAAATACTCTGGGTCATTTATAGTTATTTTAACTTTCATAATGTTATTTCTATAAACTTAAAGGGATAGAGTCATAATATAGTTTATGCATTCAATTTCACATGAGAAGGTTGAGGGACATGGAAGTTAAGTAACTTGCCTGATAAATGTATGATAAGCAAACACAAGCATGAAAATCTAGTAAAACGAGCTGCTGCTTTTTCAATCCAAAACTGGTAGAGTTCATATTACCATATAAAAGTAACCTAAAATGTGGAAGAGCTAGGATTTCACCACTATGATAATAAAGAATACTTATAATGAAAATAAGAAATCATATTTTGTGTGGTGAGTTACATAATAAAAGTAAATAAATGAAGTCTGATATTGGATTGGAATATGAACAATTATATTAGGTCTTCATATAATATACAAAATAATTTATGGAAAGCACTTGTTCATAAGAGTTATAATAAAACCCTATCTATTTAGTCATCCTTTAGTTTTAATTTTCAACTAAGGAAAATTAAAAAACAATGTCTTGGCTCATACCTTCCTCTCTGCCCTGTCACTGATCATAAAAGATGAGTAAAAATGCTTGAAACATGGAGGTGATGGGCACGGAGGAGGGCACTTGTTGGGATGAGCACTGGGTGTTATATGGAAACCAACTTTACAATAAACTATTTAAGGAGAAAAAAAGAAACATGGCGAGTGATCACTGAATTCTTAACACAAACTTCCTGATATTTTCAGTAATATATGATACTGGTCAGTTTTTCTCAGAAACATTATAAATTTTTCTCTGAGGATGTAAACAAAGTTGGAGGATGGGGCCAGGTTTCAGACTCAGTCTCTTAAATACTTAATTTAGATAAGTCTTAGAGTTTTTATTTAGTGATTTAAATAATTCATGGAAAAACAAATGTTCTGGCACCTTCATTCTCAACATCTCCCCCTCCCACAAAAAAATTCAGCTTATATTTCATGTCTTTCATTCTCATCTTCCCTGTCATTGGTGTTATCTTAAGACTGTTTCTATCAATTGAACCAGGGGTAGACAATTAAAAGCTGCAGATATTATTTATTTTAATCATTTACAAAAGTCCCCATGATTCATTTTTAGGGTCTACATAATTTGTCAGTGTATCAATGTATTATGCTATGAAGTCTCCATATACTAAGAAGAATTAGGATTATTTTTGGATCCTACTAAGAGACCACAATTGAATTTTGACTGATTTCACATGGAGGTAGACATTTTGTATTCTCTTTGCAAAATTTACTCCATCTGAAAAATTTCCTTCCCCTTCCTCCTCCTCCTCCTCCTGCTCTTCTTCTTTTTCTTCTTCTTCTTGAAGGAGGCCATTACTTCTACACACAGAAAGATTGACAGCATATACCTGGGCCAGTTTTGAGGTTACTTCCTCAACCTTTGCCTCTCTAGCCTGAAACCGTGAGCCACAGATTTTGGACCCAGAATGTTGCCTCCTCAGTGACATCTGCCATTATAACTGGTCCTGATAGCTTCCACTAGCTGAGCCAGCGTTCCTTTGTCTCCTGAGTTAACCTGTGTGAAGGCAACTGTGGTGCAGGTCTTCCTGTGGACCAGATGCTCCAGCCTGGCCTTTCTCTTGATAAGGGAGAGGGATCTTCATCTGCTGACACAGGGCAGGTGGAAGACTGCCAGCTCGATAGGATCCATACCATGTGCCATCATTACCAGCTGAGTTTTCTTATTTTCTGCCAAGATGGTGACAGTATTACCCCCTGCTGGAAGGACTGGTGACCTCTTAGTCTGGATGTCCCCTGTGCACTTCCTATCTTCTAAACCCTTTCTATTCATCCTAGGGTCAACAGACCAGCATCATTAGCACCACCTTGGAGCTTGGAGGGATGAAGAATATCAGGTCTTACTCTTGACCTACTCAGTCAGAATCCGCATTGTACCAAGATCCTCAGGAGATGTGTGTACATCCAGTTTTTAGAGGCATTGGCTTAAGGCATATAATTTAGTGTTTGATTACAAAATGTCTTATTCTTTTCAGCAAAAATATCAGTTTCTCTTCAGTTTCTGGTGCCAAGACTAAGCTATTCACTTTTTAATTTTTTTTAATGTCTTTTATTTATTTCTGAGAGAGAGAGAGAGACAGCATGAGCAGGGGAGGGTCAGAGAGAGAGGGAGACACAGAATCTGTAACAGGTTCCAGGCTCTGAGCTAGCTGTCATCACAGAGACTGACATAGGGCTCAAACCCACAAACTGTGAGATCATGACCTGAACTGAAGTCGGACACTTAACTGACTGAGCAACACAGGTGCCCCTAAGCTATTCACTTAAACATAATAAAATAATTGAAAACAAAGAAAGGAAAAAAAGCTTCCTAAGGTAAAAATAAAGCCTGATAAACATCATGCTCTTTATTTTATTTTCCAAAGTTTTATTTTGCTGTCAGATTCTTTTACAAAACTCTCTAAGTTCCCTAATGGAGGTCAACCACTATCATGCCTGGTGGACCCATCTGCATTTTATGACTATAGGCTGATTATCTTCTTCAAGGATGATCCGTACCCCTAGCGCTTTCCTTTCTGTTTGAATTTGGATATTTCATATCTGTCCTATCCAGCAGGCAGGACAACAGGGAGTTGAAAACAAAGATAAAACATCCTGGTCTTCTTTAGCAGTTTTGTTAAAGATGTGATAGTTTAAAACACTGGTTAAAGTGAATTCTGTGGACTTTTAATTGACTACGGCTCAGCTATAAATTTTAATTTACCATTGATGAAATAATTAGCTATCCTAAGCTGCGATCTGGTACATACTGGGAATAGATTTTCAGGATCTGGAAGAATTAATACAAGTCCCACTGGGATCCAAGGAATTTTATGCACCAAGAAATGTTAGTTCTGAGGATTATATTTTTAGTAAAACCTTATTTCTGAGGAACTGAAAAGTGAAGTTCAAATATAACAACTTCAAGAGCCCACTAAGGTAGAGATTAAATTTTGAAAGAGAACATTATATATCCTTAACTCATTTCCTAATTTTCAAGTCAGGTGACCTTATATAGAAACTCTTATTTCCAAACTTCATGATTTTTAAAAAATTTTTTTTTCAATTTTCTTTTTATTTTTGAGAGAGAGAGCGAGAGAGCAAGAGAGAGAGAGAGAGAGCAAGCGAGCAGGGGAGGGTCAGAAAGAGAGGGAGACAAAGAATCCGAAGCAGGCTCCAGGCTCCAAGCAAGCTGTCAGCACAGGGCTCGACGCAGGGCTTGACCTATGAACCATGCATGAGATCATGACCTGAGTCAAAGGCGGATGCTTAACCTACTGAGCCATCCAGGTGCCCCTCAACTTTCCATTTCTAAAACATCCCTTTGTCATTTCCAGTTGTCTCTTTTCTCATCCCACTATTCTTGGGGATTTATACTCTATTTCCTTACCATCACTTTTTCATCTGTAGGATTTCCAAAGGTAGCAATTTCCCAAAGGTTGTGTGAGTTTGCTTAAGCTGCCCTACCAAATACCACAGACTGGTTTAAACAAGGGAGACTTATTTTCTTACAGTTTTGGAGGTTAGATATCCAAGATCTAAGTTTCAGCAGGTTTGGTTTATTCTGAGGCCCCTTTACTTGGCTTGCAGATGCCTGCCCTCTTATTGTGTGTTTCCATGGTCGGACACCTAACTGAATGAGTCACCCAAGCACCCCAAACTTCATGATTTAAAATATCTGTCCAGAGAGGTGCCTGGGTGGCTTAGTCTGTTAAGCATCTGACTTTGGCTCAGGTCATGATCTCTCAGCTCGTGAGTCCTACCCCTGCGTCAAGCTTTGTACTGACAGCTCAGAGCCTGAAGCCTGCTTCAGATTCTTCGTCTCCCTCTCTCTCTGTTCCTCCCTTGCTTACGTACTATCTCTCTTTGTCTCAAAAATTAACATTAAAAAATTAAAATAAATAAAATATCTGTCCAGTAATAAAGTATACATAGTTTTGTGTCATGAAACTCCAAGAATACATTTCTACTGCCTTAACTTTCCTTTGTGTTCTGCTGAATATGCCACCAATTAGAGAGATTCAGAATTGGATTTTGAAAACTTCAAGAAATAGGAAGCATAGTTTTATACATGCTAAATTTCTTCAGTCATTGTCTAAAATTAATGATCACACTTTGACATGGTACAAACTGAACCTGGGTCAGCTTACTTACTTGATGTACCAGAAGCCAGACTGGTATCATAAATCAGTTGATGATGCAGCTTTAGAGGAGATGACATGCAAAAGAGGATTATATGTCACCAGGATCTTGACATTAAAAAAAAGTAAAGACACAATGACAGAGAAAGAGGAAAAAGACTAAAGGAAATGTACTGTATCATAACTTATATTGCCTATGTATTCGCTAGTGTGTTTAAACAGGTTAGGTTGCTTAGGAAATGTCCAAAACAACTTTTCTTTGAAATGATATGGGAGGGAAAACCTCATTTAAAGTGAGCATAGGATGTATAGCTAGAACTAAAAGTAGGAGATGAGCATTTTAAAATAGAATAAAATATTATTAATTGTTTTTGCTCACAATGGTTATAGTTGGGTTGACAAGTGAATCTGGACAAAATGTAAGAATACGATTATAGATTTAAACTGAATATGGGTCAAAGACAGGGTCAATTCTGTTTCTGCACAATGTGTCAAGTTTTCTACTAGTACTTCATTCCATAGGTGTGTTCTATTCACCATGAGGAGAAACAGAACAGGAACGCCTCACTATTCCTGGAAAACCAGGTTTTATAAGTCAGAATGCCCATCTCCTAGGTAATCATTTATTAAGATGCTGTCACTGAAAATGGAATACCTAGATGGCCTGCCCTTTGGCGAGCATGTGGAAAACTGGAACACTGTCTAAGAAATAATATAAGTGGTACAATCACTTTGGCAACCTATTTGGTGGTATCTAAGGACATGCATAAACTGCAACCCAGAAATTCTACACTTTGGGATATATCCAGCATATGTATATGCACTCAAACTGTATTACAGAGACACCATGGTCATTTGTTTGTCAAGTGATAGATACTAGAATATGCATAGCATCTCTATTCATAATAGCCTCAAACTAAAATACCCATCTATATATCAACAGTAACATTAATGAGTAATTGACAGTATATTCACTCGTGAAATATTACCATGAGAATGAACAATCTACAACCACACAAAATATAGATGAATCATACTATTGCAGTGTTGATGGGAAGAAGCCCAAACAGAAGAGTTTATATTGTATAATTTCATTCATAAAAAGTTCAGAAATAGGCCAGAAAAACTTCTATGCTCTTAGAAGTCAGGAAAGTTGTTATCTTTGGAAGCATTATGACTGCAGGGAGCATGAAAGGGTATCCTTGGTCATGTTTGATTTCTGGATCTGAGGGCGGGTTATATGAATATGGCTAAGGCTAAACATTTTTTTTTTCTCAGCTAGTTGCACATTCACATCCATCATCTTGAACTGATAGATTCTCATAGAGGGGTAAGGGCTACATATAAATAATCTAACAATGAAAGAAAGTCCCTTTCCTTTTTAGCAATACTGGTTGGGTAAGATACTTAATTTTAAGTCATCTAGAGCTAACACAAACATTAAGCCTTTCAAGTTCATTTCAAAACACATGGCAATTTTCTCCCCTGTGAAAAATTTCTTCTTTTCCTTTCTTGGCATTTCTGCAAGCGAGATCTCTCTGATATTTCTGTTGTCTTATTCCAGGCAGATTTTCTTCAGGAAGAGGCACCTGCGGGTGGTTGTCCCTGAGTATCTCAGCCAAGGGTTAGGGGAACACTGCACACCAGAGAAGATGTAGAGTATCCTTTTCCTCAAAAAGGGCACACAGAACAAAAACACATCCACCATGAGTAGCAGCACTACTGGCAGCTGGCAACCGCCTTTGCTTAAGACATTTTGACCTTCATAACAAATGGCTAAAGAAGGTTATAGTGGAAAATAGTCATTTTCTAGGAAATGGTAAGTATATAAGTAAAACAACTACAGAAGCAATAAAATGTGTTTGTCTTTCAGCTTATCTGAGATCAGGGCAGTGAGGCTTTGTAGAATTCATGGATGAGAACTTTTTATCAAGTACAACCCAAAAATGGCAAAAGGATTTTTCTGTTATGGTTTTCTCTCCCCTACGGTGACCACTCTTTCACTAGAGAATGCACTTACATCATGAAATTAATGTGATTCCTAAACAGAACACAAATCTTCCCTTTAGATGAGAACACTAATCAGATTCAGCTAGTTTTTCATTCTCTACCTATCTAAACACTGCAATTATGTGAATAGGCAAACCTCTGGTAACCAAGGATACTTTACAAAGTTAAACTTCTCTTCATAGACAATCCATTTTATTATCCTATATAAACAAATTCTGCCACTGCATTCCTTTATGCATACCAACTTCAAGTGGATAATCCACAAATTAATTAAAGACAAGTTAATTGCCAAAGGGATCAAGCAACAAGCATTAGAAGCATAATATTTACAGGCGCCATCCTAAAATTTATGTGTTAGAGAAAAGTTGGGCTGACTAGCTCTTCCTCTAATCCAACAATTTAAACTTGCATGATTACTTTTAAAATAAAAAAATGCATCGCATAATTTCTCCTAACTTATGACATCTATATTTTTGGGGCTGACATGCAGAGATAAACCAAGCCAAAAAAAAAAAAAAAAAGGTACTACTATAGGATATACTACTGCCAGTGATTTTCAAATTTCATTTTTTTAAACTTTAATATTTATACTCATGGAAGATTTTGAGGATTACATGAAATAATATAAAAGAAAGTATGATACCAACCTCTCCCCCTTCTTCTCTTTACCAGTTAACAATTAAGGAGAAACAAACACAAATTCACTGAGGAGATAGGAGTCTGATCTGAGCAAGAACAGTCAGTAATGATGTCAACATCCATGTGGCTCCATTGCCTCGGTGCAATTCTGAGTTATGCCTCGTCTGCCTAGGACTGCACATGTACTCATGGATATGTGAATGGACATACTTCAATTTATATGTAACAAAGAGTCGTTTTCTTTATGAAGCCTTCCTTGACTTCTCCAAGTAGAATCTCTTGTCCCAGTATCTATGTTATTTTACTTAGTTGCTAACTTGTTTAATTTCTGCTTTATTCCATTAAGATGTAAGCTGTATGAAAGCTAAGACCTCATTCATTTTCCTTATCATTGTATCCCTAATATAAGGTCAATACTATCAAGTGGCTAATAAAGCAACAGACATAGCGGTGTGCTAGAGCTGTCCATCCTAGCTAAAAAATCAGACTCTTCCACGGTCAGGAGTATTTCTTAATTGGTCATTATACTTACAACTATAAAAAGTTAAACGATATAAACTTATTACTAAATAAATGATGTTAAAAACAATAGTAATAAACATTCAAAACTCATCAGTTCCTAATAGTTGACTACACTGTTAAATTACGTACATTCTTGAGGTCATTTACATCGACGTATCTGCGTGCGCTACAGTGCACCTCTTGCCAGCTCTCCATTCGTGACCTCTCCAATTTGAAATGGGATGCTGGGAGGATTTTTGAAATCAGCAAATATTACAAATTGGCTTTTGTTTTGTTTTATTTTTTGGTGTCTTCATAAAGCTGGCTGTTAACATTTACCAGCCCGTTGCTGAAGAGTTCGTGAATGAATCATTCATCTTTTAAGTGAGTTCTAATTACACTGAGTGATTTGTTCATGGACACATTAGCTATTAATTTATTCCGTTAGCCCACCACAAAGTTTACCTTTTTCGGGTTCGCTCTCAGGTTTTCTTTTCAGAATGAGGCTTACATATTTGTTGCTCTTGGAACGTCTGCCTTTTGCATTTGATTGACTTCCCATAATTAAAGTAATATGTATTGACTCTGTTCACAAGTCCATCTTTTCTCTGCAATATTTGAGTTGTTCCCTTCCAAATTTACATTATCGTTAGGTGATGAATTACACAATTTGACAAGTGTATTAGTTTCATAATGTCCCCTCCCTTGCAATGAGGTTCTCTTTTTTTTTTTAATGTTGTATTTATTTCTAGGAGAGAGAGAGAGACAGCGTGAGCAGGGGAGGGTCAGAGAGAGAGGGAGTCACAGACTGAAACGGGCTCCAGGCTCTGAGCTGGCAGTCAGCACAGAGCCTGACGCGGGGCTTGAACCCACGAACCGCGAGATCATGACCTAAGCGAAAGTCGGACGCTGAACCGACTAAACCACCCAGGCGCCCCAATGAGGTTCTCTTTTGCTCTGAAACACAGTAACTCTGGATACATATATAACTCAGCCTTACAGAAATTCAGAGGTTTTCTTCAGTCCTTTATTAAGAAAATTAGAAACGTTCTTCAATTCTGGTCCAAATGTGAAAAACACAATGGAGGTGAGGGGGGGCACAACCAAGGCAGGAGGTGGGTATTTGGCAAAGCACAGACGGGTCACACCTTCACAGTGAGAAGAAGCAAAGGATGGTGTACAGATGTTCCCTGTCTAGTAAAGTGTTTATTATTTGCTATGCTCAGTCTAAACAAGTCCTCTCTGGGCCACTTAACTAAGGTACTAGCCCTTCTTCAGTTTCATGACTTACAGCCAAAACTTTACTAGGCTAAGAAGCATAAAATCAACATATTGACAATATTATACATTTTATTAGCCATGAATTAAACACGGATACTCACATCCATTACGCATTAAAACATGGTATAGTTTTAAGCACAGTTGGGCTCTCATGTAGACCCTCAGATATACTCACAGGCATAATTACAAAGTCTTAGCAGTGGAAGGTGTCTTTTCTGCTGCTGCCTCCTTGATTTCTGCATCTCCTGCCAGTTCACATGTGACAGGGCTCCATGCAGGTGTGGAGCCCACAGGCACCTCAGAGCACCAGAACTTTTATTATCATCACACACAGTGTGATGTCTTTCTGTCTGTGCTTGCTGTATGCGCCATCTTGATAGTGCAGAGAAGTCAAAAGCCCTATTTCCCCTCTTTATCTCTGTTTTGGGTCGGCATTGCTAATTGCACAGATTCCTTTGACTGTTTGAAGTATGGCTTTCTTTCAACTTAGAAAATCTCAGGTAATGCCTTCCGTAAAAATCCTATTTACAAAAGGCCCTTCCAAACCCCTCTTGCAGCTGTTGTAGGATGGCATTTTTAGATTTGTAGGTAAAGTGTCTGAGTTTAGCCTTCTTTCTAGAGGAGCCTTTCTAGTATTTAGAAACACATCCTTTCGTGGTGGCTACCCAATTCCAACTCTCGCACACCCCCCTAGTTGCAGAGAGTGGGCACCAAACCATTCTACTTGTTGCCTTACCAAACACAGTGAATTAGATGAGATCTACAATGAAGTGAGGTGGTGGGACACTAGAGAAAAAATTGTGCAGAAGCACACAGAGCCATGGTTTGTAGGTCTGGCTGTGACACCATCAAAATTCATAACATGGGGTCTCTCTAGATCTTTAGGGTTTTCTATGTAAGATGATGGGTTTGAACAGATGAACTCTTTATTCTTTCCAGCTTTACCTCTCTATTCCATGAATGTGGGGAAAGGAAGCAGTTATCTCCATTCTTGTAAGTGGTCTAGAAACATTTGCTGACAGTTTCACTCATTCAACGCATATGCATCGACCGCCTACACTATGTCACATACCCTTACGGGCATTAAAGAGATGGGGAAAAAAAAAAAGAAGGCAAAAATTGCTGTCACATGGACCCTACTATCTAGTACTAACAATAACTAATATTTATTTCAGTGCTTTCCTGCGCCAGGAATTACAGATGATTAACACATTTAATCCTCACAACATCCCACTTTACAGCTAAGAAAAGTGAGGTAATAAGGTCAAATAACTTTCCAATGTCTCACAGCTTTGAGTGAAAACATGGAAATTTGAACCTCAGCTGTGTGGCTCTACAGCCAGCCAGGTCCCAACCATCCCACACCACCTTCCAAAGATGAAGCTGTTTGTACCTGCAAGCCGCCAGCTGCATGCCACTAATTTGTAACCAAATATGGCCCCGATGATAACAGTTAACCTATAAACCCATCTGACTAAGACGCATCACCAAATTGGTGAAATGGTAAAAGAACTGTGGAAAATGCTATAGAAGAAAGAGGGAGTAGGGAACCCACTGTTCTGTACTTATTCTTGCTGTGGGGCACAAAGGCTTTTTGAAGTACGCATTTATATTTTCCATTTATAGACATGGAATCTACTAATGGCACTGAGGGAAATTGTTCAGTCAAGAAAGCAGCAGAGTTGGCATTCACACTCCACCTGTTCGGCTCTAAAGCCAAAGTCTTTCTCCCTATACTTGCTACCTCTGTCCACATGTGCAGTGATTGTTAACCACTCTGCTATTCCTATAATGAATGTTATGCGGCCTATAAGGTAACTATTTCTTTTCCATCTTCAATAATGCTCCTATTACTTCCAATTTGGAATATCATTAAGAGACCAGTTTAATATTCAGGACAGTGCCAGTGGAATAAATACACATGGGACAGGATGAAGTTGACCTCTTTAAGCTCAGAGAATCTTCAGGCTCCACTGAACAGCTGGCCAAGAAGAAACATTTTGGCAGTAAAATAAAACCACGTGACCAATGTATTTGGCCAGACGATATGAGGCAGATGGAAGCTCACAAATCAAAACCCAATGAGAGGATAGGGCCAGGCCACTTAAATCACGGATTAGGATATGTGTGTTTCTTTCTTTGTATCATAACATAAGAAATACTTACATTGTGATATTCTTGCTCAACGCTCCTTTAAACCAATATCAATTAGTTTAAATGACAGTTTCGGCATTATTTGTAAGTTTCTATTTTCATTGTCCCCTAAGCCACATTCTACATCAAATTACAAGATGATGTTTTTCCAGGAAAAGATTCAGAGGTGAACCGAGGGGGACAGTAAATCTATTAGGATTGCACCTCTCATTATGGCACACTCCTCCCTGTGTGGCCAGGAAAGGATTTCTTCAGGACACTAGAGGCAGTAGAGGGACTATTTAGAAGTCTAGGCTCTGGGACAGAACGCCAGGGTCCAAATGTGGGCAAGTTTCTCAAACTTTGTCTAGTTTCCTCAACTGTAAAACAAAGGTGCCAGTAGATCTACCTCATAGGGTTGTTTTGTGGGATGAAGTGAGATAACATATGTACCTTACTGGGAACATGGCATGGCACACATAGGGGCCTAACAGAAATTAGACCTTATTAATTACTTATTTATTACTTATATTATTCCAAACCTTACTCTCCTCGTGCGTGCGTGTGCCTCTGATCACTGAACCTTCAATTCTTTCTCCCTTATTTGGTGGCAAGTATTTCTCTTCACTTACCCTAAAGAATCAATGGAGATGAGCTGTGGGACACTAAAAATAGTTATCACATCTCTTTCATCTGAAAAACTTTACAAAAATGCTGTGCAATAGGAGGCATAAATGTAGTACTTAGAAAGTTACATGCCAGTGTACTGATTTGTTGGTGGCACTCATTTCCCTCCCTAAGGCCTGGGTTCCAGTCTGCTTTTCTAGTGGGTACTGCTAGGCTTACTTTGACAACCACTGAAGCGCTACTGCTTAGATTTTAGTCTTAACACAGTCGTTGAGACCACACTCTCGTCTTGTCCCTACTTATGTCTGCTTCTATCAGGTGTCCCGATCCAAGCTGCAGAGCTGAACATAAATTTCTAAGAGCACAGGGGATGATTTAAGGTCACTGACGGCTTTTTGTTTTAGTAAATATGGCTTCATCTTTTCATGACTCTAATAAATTTGTGCCTTTATTTCTCCATCTGATTGTTAACCCTCCTTCCCACTGATCAATCTATTTCAAGTTAAAAAATATTTACTTGTGAGCCCTTCTACAAGAAATATAGGTATGCACAAATAATTTTAATTAATCACCTATTCGGCAGTACTGTTAAAATGCTGGGGGAGTGGGGCACCTGGGTGGCTCAGTTGGTTAGGGGTCCGACTTTCGCTTAGGTCATGATCTCGCGGTTCGTGGGTTCGGGCCCCGCGTCGGGCTCTGTGCTGACTGCCAGCTCAGAGCCTGGAGGCTGCTTCAGAGTCTGTGACTCCCTCTCTCTCTGACCCTCTCCTGTTCATGCTGTCGCTCTCTCTCTCTCTCTCTCTCTCTCTCTCTCTCCTAGAAATAAATTTAAAAAAAAACATTTAAAAAAAATGCTGGGGGAGTGATGTTGATGTTGAAACAACTGGCAAAAAGGATATTTGATTTTTCTGAGAATTTCATTATTTAGAATATTCCAGGACCCCTATTAGTATAAGAGACAAGAAAAATAGAACTGCTTTCTACTTCTGGCTTGTTGGATGTTAGTGGAATCATCTCTGTCCTAAGTGTAACTTGGATGGCTTTCTCTTGTATTTGCATACTACCCACCCCACAGTCACCACATAAAATGTTTGTGTGTTTTTCTTCTTCTTCTTTTTTTCTTTTAATGTCCCTTTCTGAGAAGAGGGAAAGCAGAAGCCTTTCTGATTTGCTCTGGTTGGAAGACAAGACCATCTTTTGTATGGTAACTTTCTATTTAAAGTTTCCTTGAACACTACTATACTTTCAAACAATAACATTCAGACAAACAAAATGTTCTAGTGTTGTTCCCTTGCAAAGTTGGCAGAGACCATCAACCTGCTAATTCTTAGCTCCTCATTCTTTCTTTACTTCTCAGATCATTCTCTTTCCAATTTTTTAGGTGCTATATTTAAAACTCCAACATAAATTCACACATTATTTCCTCAAACGTAATGTGCTGAACATATCATTCCCTTTTCTCTCTCCATGAAGACATATATGAGAGATGTGGCTCTAAGTAATGATTGGCACTCATTCCAGATCTACAGAGGAAAATTAGTCCCCTTACTATGTAATCCTCTTTTTCTCTCTGTATCAAATCAAATGTGGCTTCATAAGCTATATAGTAATCATATTTGGCTTTTTATAAAAATATATTTTGCCCACAGAAGACAAAAATTTTGTCACTGCTAAAAAACCACTTTCAAATCTATTTTAAGCATTGTATAACTGTCTAAGATTGCACTTCTCAGGGATGAATACTCATCTAATGTGTATGATTTGCTCTTACTTTAACAAATCACACTCTTTAACTGAATTGCACAGATTCTAGGCTTGGCTTTCCTTTACCCTAAATGCTACAAGAAAGTGAAAACAATGCCAAAGAAAACTATTCCAGGTTAAAGGTAAGTGTACCATCAGTCACTTATTCAGTCAGGAATTCATGTCATTCCATCTTCAAAGAAAAAATATTAGACACATTTGAGGATTTTACAGAATATGAAATATTTTTCTTGGGCCAACAGTCTTGTAAAGGAGAAATTCAATGAAGAAATTGGCTAATGCTCAGTTATTTAAGTTGCCTTAATAGTGAAATCATATCCAAACCTTCTCAAGGGTCAAGATAAGCTTAAGCTACTTCCATTTTTTTAAGGATTGCATATGTTAAAAAAGAAATTTTAAAAAAGTAAAAAACAAGGTTGTAAACTTGTGGGAAACTTTAAACCTTTAATTAGTTTAACCCCTTTAACCCCAGGAATACTAGGCAATAAAATTGTGCCATTCAGAAGATAACTGTAAAATTTATGTGTGTGTGTGTGTGTGTATGTATGTATGTATGTATGTATGTGTGTGTTTGTACACATACATACATTGATAAATAGTGCATTTAAGGTGGTATGACCTGTTAAAGTTTACAGTTAGATGATAAATATCTTTTTTCAGTATTGTCAGTATACTGCTCTAGTTGAATGCAAGATTTTTTTGAGCACTGACAGATCTCTGAAAATGTGAGACCAGAGTGGCCAACTGGCTTCCTACTTCCCTAACCTTCTCCGAGATGCCTAGCCTGTGAGAGGACCTGATTATTTCAACAACTTGACTTTACAAATAAAGGGGTGATACCAACTAAGTTCGTATAGCAAAACGCTTCATCAATTACGCATTAACGGCACTCCTGTCACATGTATGGGAACTTGTGGCCTCAAAGAATTTACGGTCCAAATAGAAAGAGAAAACAGGACCCACAGAACAGTGAAGATAATTCATAATAAATAATTTAATTATGATGCAGGCAATTCACATTCACATTAAAAGTATACTAATGAGGGACAAAGTCTCTCAAGCACCAAAGGAGATTGGCCCATGATGGCGATTCAGGATATCAGTCTTACCTCTTGTTATGAAAGAGGCTTGTTAGAACTTTACGATACAGAAAACTCATCTTTAGACATTCCAGATCTGGCTTTATTTGACCGAAAGACAATGAAGATAACTTTGCCAGACTAAGGCAAGTTGCATAATATATCTGCAAATCATACAGAAGAGCTTACCCTGCATTTTTTGAGATTTCTAAAATACTAGTCCAACATGCTATTCCTTTCATACTACCCAGTAGTTAGGCATGTATGAGAGCCTGGGACTTGTTATCAGATCTCAATGATGAGGAGAGTCTAGAAGCCAACATCTATTGGAAACATGGACTGTAATGTTACATATCTTTGATGAGCTTAAAACAATTATGAACATGCACACGAGAAGCATGAGATGCAAATAATAAGCATAAGATGTGGACCAATTAGAATGTAAAGTACATAGTAGGGCATATACTATCTAATGTCCAACTGTATTCATAACTAATAAAGTAATATAAATAATAAAAATACATGGTCTTTATTTTGTCTTGAAATAGAAATAAATGGAAGTCCTACTTACAGTTTTAGCTGTAAACTTTTACTTATCCCTTGTCAAATTTTGCATATGCATTGTTACTATAGGTGAAGTTCATAATTTGATTTCTCTAATTTTATAGTTCCCTAATAAATTCCAAGGGCACTATCTTTCATACTGTCTAAAACAAATAATTCCAGTGAATTATTTTAAGCCACAATTTGAATTTTTTATGCAAGTAAATCAGAACACATTTTAATTCAACTTTAATGCATACTTCTATATAGGCCTAGTAATCCCCAAATATGTTACATTTGGTCTAAATAAGAAAGGCATTCTCAAGATTTTGTGAACAGTTTCAACTATATTTGCTCTTTCTGAAACAGCTTTCACTGCTGCAGACTAACCAATCAGAAACAAAAAAAAAGTGTGAAGAATCAATCTTTTCCTTGTAAATAGCTAGCATAACCAAGCAAAGACAGAAATCAAAGTTTTTTCTCACTGTCTTCTTTCTTTTTTCTAGTTGTTTGGTTAAAATAAGCTAACATGGATGTAAAACAAAGTTGTTATTGACAAATTATTGAGTTGGTGAAGTCAAGATTTTTCAAGTGATTTCTGCAGAAATCCTTAGAAATAAAAGATTAACAAAACGTTGACTTTGATTTTATGGGGTCTAATTCTCCTGGAAAAGATATTTTACCATGTCAATTTGCCCGGAAACCCTTATAACAAGATTTCAGTATTTCCTTCTTGTTGCTTGATTGACTGTTTAATAAAACAAAACCCCTTTCCTCACCTTGAAAGATTAACTGAAAGTTAGAATGACTAGTGTTGGCTATATTGACCCATTAGGTATGCTAATATCCTTGTTTTTCAGATGCCAGTAATAGAAATGCTGGTGGTTTTTTTTTTTTTAAGTTCACCATTTGACTCTCAAAATCAGCTTTTAGAGTTAGTCAACTTCCTGCTATTTCTCAGGTTCCCACACACCCCGACTATTTTAAGGTTCATTTCTTTGTCACTCATATTCCGTACACTACCAAACTAAAGCATGTTACAAGTTAAAGAGATCAACAAAGGGCAAGTGTATATTTGCAGGGGGAGGGGGCTAAAGCTATCGAGACTGATTTAAAAATTTCTTCCCAGCCACAAAAAGTAAATACCTGTAGGACTTTGAGAAACGCAATCTCGTTCTGGCTCTGGCAGGTGGTCCTGGCACTGTGACTCCATGAAGATCCCAAAGAAAAGCCATTTGTAAGGAAAGTGCCAAAATCGCTGGAAACTGCAGAAAATCAGAGTTGGAGCAGGGCCCGGGGGCCAGAGGGCCCCACCGCGCCGAGCAGGAGGCACCGGTGGCTGAGTGAGGGCATTTCCTCTGTGTGGTGGTATGCGCTGACAGGGAGGTGGCAGCCTGGCTGAGGCAGGGGTAGAAGGGATGGCCAGGACTTCCTGCTGCATGACACTTGCCCTTTGCGACAGAGCTTGCTTCACTCAGACCTTATCTCATTAATACCATGAACAACACTCTCTCACAAATTTGTTTTTCAATACAGTCCTGATTAAACAGTATAGTTACATGGTGCTCCTGAAAAGCACACTACACCACACACACACACACACACACACACACACGCACGCATGCGCGCGAAAAGTATGATAGAATGCAAGCAGACCTTTATATCAAGTGCAAAGTTTTTCTTAAAAAATGTAAATAGAAATTCTTTGTTAAAAAAGAAGTGATTACATATCTACAAGGGGGAAACTCAACAAAGATTACTACATTTCATACAACTAGCTGCCTAATATAATTTTCCCTAGTCCAACTTCTCTTAGAAACAGGGATGGACATCATTGCAAACCTTCCACAAGGATTTAATCATCTTGAAATACCAGCACCTCCATGCAAGTCAGTGTGAGAAGAAAACAGGCAGATCACTTTCAAAGTTTTTGGCAGCTTTCCCCTCAAGGATACAGTGCGTCACCTTGGAGAGTGCATAATAACGCATGACTGTGACCACAAAGATCAATTTTCTTTTTAATTTTCTATTCCCTAGAAACATTTCTTAAGTCTCTGATAAGTCCCTTAAAACAACTTGCATTCAAGCTAAATAAATGATGAAAGCCAAATAGAGCCCTTAGCATGTTTTATGAGTCTAGCACATCTCAGGGAGGCATATATTTCAAGATATTGTACGCAAGGAGTCAAAGGACCCTGATGCCGTCATCAGCCCTCGCTGCGGAGTGGTATTTCACGTTAACAATGCAGCATAATTCCATCAGACCCTGTCCAAACACTGCTGCATGGGTGACCTCAACTGTAAACCAAGGCAGAACTCCACTTCTCCCGGATAAGATTAGACGGACTTGGAATGCCCAGGAGTGAAATTTAACCCACTATGAACAGGACACAATTGGCTAGTAGTTGAGTTTAGTGATCATCACTGTTATGTGCCAAATGTTGAGACCCAGATAGCTCGATCTATTGCTTACATGCTGAAGGGAGTCCAAAACATTCTTGTAGTTTCTATAAAAGCTCAAGTAAGTAAATAGAATACTTATTTTCACAACAGCATCCAGCACATCAAGGGTTCTTGAAAACACTACAGGTTCCGTATCAGCTTCGTGAATGAGTAATAGAAAACAGTTCTATGGTTTCACCTCTTTGTTATCTGACAGGCGGGCCACAAGAGTGCATGAGTGAGAGCTGACTAAACAGCAGCGAACTTGGAGGAACCAAGAGTTCATAAATAAACACCAGCAAATTTGGAGGAACCAAGAGTTCATAAATAAACACATTCTCTCAGAACCAACCAGCAATATTTGAATGTTTCACAAATGTCACCTTTTGGCTATTGTACATGGATTCATATTTCATAAGAGCAAAATTGGTGGCCACTTTCCAAGTATTTTTGAGAAAGACTGAGAAAAGTGCCTATACATATAAGATTCTGCCCTTCCTGGGGTATGGAATTCCACTATCATTTAATTCTTCTATACTACTTAATCTCCATGTCAGGGCAGCACCTAGGAAATGCAAACATTGCTGGCAGAGTTAACAAGTTGTCGAACAACTTGGTATCAGGTACAATGGCTCCATCTTTCACTGAAGTCAGACAGTGTAGGAGAAGCAGGAGTTAGGAGATGTCCCTAAGAGCAGGTGGAGTGGGGAGGGGGGGACACACAGACATGCAGGTGAGCAGGAGGGGTAGCACTGGCTAAGATAAGACCCTTTCACCTCTCAAATGACATAAATCTCTCCTTTCATCTGGTAGCATTTTGCATTTTATAGGTGAAAAAGCCTCAGTGTTTTCTGAAAACAAAAGCTGCACAGTCCACAAATACCATTTTAGAAGCAAAAAACATGACTTGCATTGCTACCTCCATTATACTTAGCATGTCAGGATGGACCCTGTCTCCCCACACAGACTGAAGCCAGTCATAGGCATTTTGGCTAACATAGGTCTTTGTCTCCATTCCAATTTATTTTTTTTTTATTTATTTGTTTATTTTTTAATATTTTCCTTCTTTTATTTTTATTATTTTTAATTTTTTTAAATGTTTTATTTATTTCTAGGAGAGAGAGAGAGACAGCGTGAGCAGGGGAGGATCAGAGAGAGAGTCACAGACTGAAACAGGCTCCAGGTTCTGAGCTGGCAGTCAGCACAGAGCCCGACGCGGGGCTCGAACCCACGAACCGTGAGATCATGACCCAAGCGAAAGTCGGACGCTTAAGCGACTAAGCCACCCAGGCGCCCCTATTTTCCTTCTTTTAAGTTTATTTATTTTGAGAATGAGAGAGACAGAGAGACACACACACGCACAGAGAGATACCATGAATTGAGGAGGGGCAAAGAGAGGGGAAACAGAGAATCCCAAGCAGGCTCTGCACTGTCAGAACAGAATCTATGGGGGCTCGAACTCACGAACCCTGAGATCATAACTGGAGCCAAAATCAAGGGTTAGATACTTCACTGACTGAGGCACCCAGGCATCCCTCCAATGTACATTTGTAGAAGAATGTTCTGTTAGTTGATATCTAACTGATAAAACATTAGGGCATAATAATAATGCAGAATGAAAATACTGCGGAGTGTCCAACTTCTTCTAAAAGTAATACAACAAAAGAGATTCAAAGATGTCTTTTTATTACTGCCAAAGCATTTCTTCTTTGCTTTTCCTCTTGATTCCTGACATCAGACAACTGAAATCTTAGGCAGGATAAAAACAATGTAAATGTGACATCATGACCAGGGAAATGGATAATTTCATCCTTTGTTCCCCTAATGTGAAACTGGATAAGGGTGCAAGAAATATTTTCCAATGTTAGTGTTATTTTTTTCCTTAAATAAGTACTTCCTGCCACCTTTTCATTTCTTCTGTTCAGTTATACACAACCCCTTCTTAGGTTACTAGGCCTCAGCAAGGTCAAAGAAATACGCCATTTATTTCTCCATTAATCAAGTAAAATTAAGACTTGACTTCAAGTATAAATACCAAAATCCTTTTGAAGGACTGGCTAGTCCTTTAGAGACATGAGAATTTAGACAACCAGAAAAAATTAAATGAGAAGTTCACTTGGATAAACCTTTGCTGTCATTTATATTTTAAACAGTTGTTTATAATTTTCACTGCACATGTACTCAAGGGTAGGAAAGGGGATAAGGTAACATTTCGAATATTTTGTCATTATTTATTTATTTCTATTGAAAGCTTTTTTAAAACCTTTATTTGTTATTGAGAGACAGTGAGAGACAGAGCATGAGCAGAAGAGGGGCAGAGAGACAGGGAAACACAGAATGTGAAGCACTTTCCAGGCTCTGAGCTGTCAGCACAGAACCTGATGTAGGGCTGGAATGCATGGACCACAAGATCATGACCTGAGCTGAAGTCGGACGCTTCACTGACTTAGCCACCTAGGCACCCCTATTTTGTCATTATTAAACACTTATTTATCCATAAAAATATTGGTAGAAACACGATTATTCAGTGGCAGAGAAATTCCATCCTGAAACAAACTCTTTTACAGGTTGGAAGCTAAACTTATATCCCTAGGAAAATCAGATTCTGAGTTCTAAACTTTGCCTCTACCAAACTGTGATCCAATAATTTCTAACATCCCTCAAATCTCAACAACATGCCCACCTCCTGCCAATAATGTAGATGTTATGCTCTGCAGGCCTAAATAAGGCATCTTACTTGCCTTGTTAGTATTTCTGGGATTTTGGTTCCAAGATTCCAGATGTTACCAGTGGCAAACTTGGGATTTGTTGTCTGACATAAAAACTCACCATCTCCTTTATAGGAGATAGTTGTCATGAATCAAATTGAAAACTTCCAAATCTAAAAGTGGAAAAATTTAAACATAACCCACATAGGCATTTGCTTGCAACAAGTCACTATTTGACAGGTGGGGGTGGGTGAGCTGAACTTGAGAGAAACAAAGAGTTACATTAGTGGAGTTGCATTATGTTGAAACACATTGCCTCAGGAAACCAGAGCAGGCAGAGATAGGGTCCAGGATAATGTATTTTGAAATGGTGGCTGGTCACAGACTTACAGGTAGCAGAAGTTAACTTGGGAGCAAGCAACCTCATTTCATATTCATTTATGAAGCTACCTCTGACTGGAGTTTCATTGTAAGAATTCTATTTTCAGGGTGATCCATTGCAAAGGAATATGCCAAAAAGAAATTTAACAACTGGATCTGCACACTTCTGTAAACTAGTATTCAGTCGGTATCAGAAACTGTGGTTTTTATTACATTAATATATTATGAAAATCAACTATCGATTATTATTCCAAATGGTAATGCTGCAAAATAATGCTACATTTCCTTTGATCTACCTTCAAATAGCTATTCTAAACCTTGCATGTGTCTACTTGATTTAGAGGTCAATTCTTCCTGGTTATAAAATGGAGGACAAGTGGGGTGCCTGAGAGGCTCAGTCGGTTGAGTATCCGACTTCGGCTCAGGTCATGATCTCACAGTTTGTGGGTTCAAGCCCTTTGCCGGGCTCTGTGCTGACAGCTCAGTGCCTGGATCCTGCTTCAGATTCTGTGTCTCCCTCTCTCTGCCCCTCCCTCATTCACACTGTGTCTCTCTGTGTCTCTCAAAAATGAATAAACTTTAATTTTTTTTAAATGGAAGACAGTTATTTTATAAGTTGTAACACTAACAGAATGCTAAAAGAATTAACAGTACCCCGTTTTCTTAAGACCATTAGGAAAGCATTTTCGGTGTTTTAAGCTGCTATCAATGCACCCTTTATTCATAGATATCTCAGTACACAAACGAATAAAATGTAATTAAAGAACTAATATTACTAAGACATAGAATAAAACAGCTGACAAGAGGCATAATAAAAATCAGAATAAGAGATAAATGAAACTAGACTGTGAATCCAAATACTGTAATATACACTTAAGGTTCTCATCTACATTAGAGTATTTTAGGATCCTTTTTAGTACTTCAGAAATAATTAAGTCAAACCCCTTTTAACAAAAAAAGCAGTGAGCTCCTTCTAAATACCTGAGTAAATGGGGGTTGAAGGAAAGAAATCAAAGAGGAAAAAATGAAAAGGAAGGAAAATACATTTTATGTTTATTAAGTATCTTCCAAATGACCAATAAATTCTAGGAGAGTTTTCTAATTAGTCAACAGAATATACATCTAGAGTCAAATTCTTTTAAAATTTGGATGACATATGCTAATCACTTGAAATAGAAAATTAAACACTATGTTTTTAATATGTATAAAAGTTTTCTGGGGTTAATAATTGTCTAATTTTCTGTGCATAAAGTTTTTAAATGTCAGAAAATTTCATTCTCTTCAATACTGTATTCATGAACGCAGACTGAAAAAATAAACAACAACAACAACCAAACAAACAAAAAACTCTCTCTTGAGATATAACTGGCAAGCGAAAGGGGAGATTATGGAATTTCATTTGGAAGCTACTTCCTCTGAGAAACCTTCCCTACTTTCCTGGACCAAGGGAAGTCTCCACAGCACTCTACACTTCCTTCTTATCACAGTCAACATATTTGTCATTACTATTTATTTCACATCCAGCTTCCCCGCTAGATCTGACCTTCATAAGGACATAGACCATGTCTGCTTTCCCACTGGATGCCCCGTGCCTAGCAAATGACCAGGGAAAATAAGTCACAATAATGTCTGTTTAATGAATGAAAAAAACCAATAACCTCAGGGCTTCTTGAAAAGAAGATGCATCGCCTATATTCTATTTTTTGGGTCTTCCCAAACAGGCGCGAAACATTTTGCTATGGTAGGACTTATTCATTTTCTTTTTCCTTACATGTTCCCTCTGACAAAGCCATAATTGTAGCAAGAAATAAATAAATAAAATAATAAAACCAGGAAAAAAAAACATACTGTCACTGTTATGACCTAATAAATTACAGGTTTGTCCTCAGACTAGGCTTTTTGTTTTTTTGTTTTTTTTTTTTTGGTTTAGTTTTTAATGAGGCATCATTGGGCAAATGTACAGGGCAGTCCTGATACACGGTATTAGAGGAACAGTGATGCCATAAATTTGCCATGTGACCTTGAGCACTGTTGCCTGACCTTGTTATGTTTCATTGTCTCACTTGTCCAAAGGAAAGCTACTGCAGACAGGTTTTGAGAGGAATGAATAGGGTAATTTATATGAGGGCTTTGTGAAAACAACCACACAAGATTTTAAGTACTACTACTAACAATTTTGTCTGCTAGGAATATTAGTTGTATATTGTTAGAGACACTTCCGGTTTTAAAAACTGTACTGTAAAATGGGTCACCTCATCAACCTGGTTAAGGAGGAATACCATTTTACCAGTTGCAAAAGGGGTATCAATCTTCAATTTTAATCGGTAATTTTTCCTCCTATTGGAAATCTTTCTGTCCTAAGTATAAAAGGACAGAATATTTTACAAGTTAGTTCTTCAACAAAATATTAACGTCTTATTTTCGGGATGAAAATCCTCTACTCGTTCTGTTTACTAGAAGTAAATGAGTGGCAAGGAATTCTATGAAACCTAGCTCATGGAACTCTTCACAATTGTTCAAAAATCCTGGGCTTCACCTAAATATAGAAACATTTCCATCTATTTTCTGAAAACTTGGGGGATCCTGAAGACAGGTTGTTTAATTGAAAAAGCATTTGCAACACTGATTCCAGCTCATGCTCCTCTCATTGTTGTCCACATACCAAATAAGGACAGAAATGGCCTCACTTTGGCTTTTTAGAGCTATGTTAACAAACAAGCAAAAGCAGTGATGGAATTACCAGGCTGAGAAACAAAATGCCTCCCTTGAGAGACAGAAAAAGACCCCAAATACCAAGAATCTCTAAATAACAACAGTCTCATGTGTTCAACTTTGGCACTGTGCAGTTTTTCCATGACAGTGTTCAATATCTAGCTAAATCTGGACATCCATTTAGTGGAGCCAACATTCATAAACTTGTCACCCTTGTTACCCTGAGACCCCTTTCCTCACCCTGACGCTCCTCATGTGTTGACTGAGTTTGTGAAGGATAGGTTACCACAAGGTCAGAGCATACTGACCATGTTCTACTGTGATGTTGTATCAACCACAAATTCATTATTCTATTCTATTTATTCTATTACAAAGGCTTACCATACCTTATATTATCCCTATAATACTTTATCTATGAGTTTAGTCTTCTTTTTATTGTTTTACAACAGAAGAAATGGAAGCTTAGAAGGTTAAAGTAATCTGCCCCTATGATCATACAGTCAAGGAGACTCAGATCTGAGATTAAAATCAGTGTCTTTTCAATTATAAAACCCATGCACTTAACCAAAAAAAAGTCTAGAATGTAAATGAGGAAGAAATGAATGAGGAGGGTGGTCCCTTTCTTTGGAGAGGTAAGTCAGGGAGGAAGTTTGGGATTTTCACAGAACAGGCAATATGCATGACAGTTTACATAATCATATTTAATTTTTTATCTTTTTAACTTTTTTTTTTTCTGAAAGAAAGAGAGAGCAAGTGTGGGAGAGGTACAGAGAGAGAGAGAGAGAGCGAGAGACAGTGTGAGCAGGGGAGGGTCAGAGAGAGAGGGAGTCACAGACTGAAACAGGCTCCAGGCTCTGAGCTGGCAGTCAGCACAGAGCCCGACGCAGGGCTCAAACCCATGAACCGCGAGATCATGACTTAAGCGAAAGTCGGATGCTTAACAGACTAAGCCACCCAGGCAGGCGCCCCTAATCTTATTTTGCCTTTTGGGTAGACATTATTGTTGCCAGTTTATAGATGAGAAACCTGAATCTCACAGAGGTTAAGTAGCTCGGTTGATACCAGAAAACTAACATAGGAAGATGTGCATCTGAGTCAGTTTCGCTTATTTTGAATCTTGTCTTCATGGTAGCTGGCTTCCCCAATCTCTTTAGCTCCCTAATTCTAAGGCCTGGAGACTGAGGTTGAGGACAGGGATGCATGGACTCAGCTGTCATAACCCAAAAGTTAAAGAGGGAGTGAGAGAGAGGAGGGCTGGCAGACGACGGCAAGACTTGCAGAAAAGTGACAGTGTTGAGGGTTCTAATGCACCATGTATTGTGCTGATTTTCCCATTGCATATTTTACATCAAGAGACACAGAAACACTTTTCAGTCTGTCGAACCAATGGTTGCAATTTACTAAGGGGCTAAAATAGAAATCTAGGTATTTCAGTAACAGTGAAAGAAAACAAACTGTATTTACATTACTTGATTTTACTTCATAACAGGACTTTCAAAAAACTTATGGTACTATTTTCTAGGCATACCTCAAAACCACTTAAGAAATTGAAAACAGACATTTATATAGTTACAGCATTAATAAGAAAATAGGGCACATTCTGGCCCTTGCTTCCACTGTTATCACTAATTTTACCTCTACTAGTTCAGTGTAGTTAAATGACTTTCCCATGTTTGGTAAGTGGTAAATAATGAGCCGTGAGTGAAACTCTGGCTTACCTCTAAATTTTGGAAATCAAGCCATTTATTAAAAAAAAAAAAAATCTTTATGTTTATTTTAATTTTGAGAGAGAGAAACAAACCACAAGTGGGGGAGGGGCAGAGAGAGAGGGAGACACAGGATCCTAAACAGTCTCTGAGCTGTCAGCACACTTGAATTCGAACTCGCCAACCTTGAGATCATGACCTTAGCCAAAGTGGGAGCTCAACTGGCTGATCCACCCAGGCGCCCCAAGCCATTTCTAAATTAGTGACTTCTTCTGTTAAATTCACTGCCTTTAAAATGTAGAAGTGGAGAAGGCGCAGTTGTATTTCATTGGTTAGATGGTATCAAGTAAAGTTATCTATTTATAGCAAATTCTGAGTCAAATTCTGATTTAAATTGCCCCTGTATTATTTTGTTATATAGGTTATACTTAACTCTTAAGGGATTGAACTTACATTTGAAAATAAAATGAATGGCAGTCAAAGAAACAAAATCATAGCTATGGGTTTTTGAGCACTATTAAATATTAGATAATGACATGGTTGGGGCAGTAAGTATTTTTCTTGATATTCTAAGTCACCTTAACTAAATCACGAAATCCTGAAAGATGTGGCTTAGTAAACTAGTTTCAAAACCATATGAAATTTCATTCAACACCTAATTCTCCCTTCTTCCCTCCCTCTCTCCCTTTCTCCCGTTGCTTCCTCCTTCCCTCCTTTTTCCCCTCTTCCCTCCCATCCACTCAGAAATACATATTTGGCATCTATTATGTGCCTAGTGTTATGCTATATACATGCTAATGATCAACAGTGAAGATAATCCTTCCCAAATACACCTCAGAATTGAATGAACCAAAACTGGAACTTCAGGCATATGGGAAATTAGACTAGGTTTACATTTTTTTAAAGTATCAAGGAAGTAGGAAGAGAAAGGATATAAAATTATTTATAGAACTGGAAAATGTCTTGAGGTCTTGTTTAGGAAAAAAATGAATACAATTAAGTAAAAGGTGATTTTTCAGATGATAAACATTAAAAACACCTCAAATGAGATATTTGAGGTAAAACACTTTTCTCAACAGCTGGCCCAGGGGAAACACTTCTCCAGCAGTCAGTTCACAGAATCATGTGGAGCTGGGAGGCTTGTAGGAGAGACACATTTATAAAGAAGTTCTTGTTTCATGAGTAGCACCAAGCGTGGGTGTAAATCAGTGCAAGGTAGTTGGGCATAGAAAAGAAAATGGGACCTAGTCCCTCTTTAAAGAGGCCTGCAACCGGGAAAAATCTCACCTCGTAAAAATATCATCCCTGTGACCTAGGGGGGGTAACGTTTTCTCAATAAACTGCATCAGTAGTGCTCACAGCAGTAAAGCTGACAAACTGTCCCTTGGCGTCTTTTACAAAGAGAAAAAAAAGCGTGCCATAAATAGGGCAATCAGCCCTGCAGTAATCCAGAATGAGCTGAATTACAGATGTTTAAGACACAAACTTCATGGGGCATATAAAACTTGTTTCAGAGAAAAAAATGTGGAATATGGTTCTTGCCATATTGAAAGGATATTCTTTTTTCCAAAACAGTATTATGAAAACTCTCAAAAATACATAAAAGTTCAAAGAATTTTAGAGTGAACACTGGGTACCTACCACTTAGATTTTGCTGGTAACATTTAGGAGACTATTTCTTAATGGGAGATAATTACACTGAACTTGAACAATGAGAATTGTACTGTTATAATACTATTCATCTGAATAATATTTATAGGTTGTATATTATGGTAAATAAACCTAAGTTACAAGTTCCTGTGCTATAACATCCAGGCTACTTTAAAGGCTGGACTTTGTGGTAAATTTGAATTCCTAAATCTCACTAACAAAAAGTTAATGGTAGAAAGTAAACATTAAATATATGATAAAAGATTATGAATTATCAAAATTGATATCCATTTAATTGATAAAATGGTTAATCATGAGGTGTTTTTTTCCAGTTTAGTTCTAAGTAAAATGCTTTGAGAATTGTTTCATACACAGAAATTCTTAGTAAATTATGAGTTCAGTCAAGTGGTTAGGAATGGGATAATGGGGAATATTCTAGAGTTATTGGTATTATACAAAATATCCTATAAAATCTATCAATTAGGTGTTTCAACAAATGCAAATTTTCTACCTTTTCTGTGGGTTTAATTTTTGTTTCCGTTTGTTTTATTTTTTAATGAATTTTATGTAAATGTTAAGTCTAGTTTGTTATGGACAACAAAGAGACTCTACTTCAGTAATAAATGAAACAGAAAATCCCAACATCACTTAATCTGTTTTTCACCTACTATTCTGATGTGCCTATGGAAAAGTCAGCTTGCTATCTTCTCCACAACTGGACATGAAGGTCAAGGTCAAACGACATCACAAGACTGACAGAGGAAACCTAATTTTAGTCTCCATGCTACTGAAGAACTTAATACAAATAAATACTGAATACTCTCAGCTCATGTTTAGAGTTGCTACTTGAAAAGAAATCTAATCAAGGAGCAAGTACTGCAGAGTCATGTCCAAAGCTGGGGCACTCATGTGCTCTGAGGACTGTGGAGCATCTTTGATTTAGACGATCCACTTTTCAGGTATATTTAAGGATGTGTACTTTCCTTATACTCTAATACAACCTCATTCCTGCAGTTCAGTGAGAAGAGCAAATACAGGTATCCAAAGCATGCAGTGGCTTTTTCAAGATGTTAGTATTCATACTTGATGAAGGAGTGGATTATGAAGCAGTATGAACATATAATGGGATGTTACTGAGCCATGGGAGAGAAGGAAATCTCAGCATTTAGGGCAACATGGCTGTAGCCTTGTGAATTACTACGCAAAGTGAGGTTAAGTCAGATAAACAAATACTGTACAACATCATTTACATGTGAAATCTAAAGAAGTCAAGTTCATTTAAAAAAGAGTAAAATGGGGTTTACTAGAGACAGAGGTGTGTGTGGGGGGGAAAGTAGGGTAGGCATGACTGAAGGGTACAAACTTGTAACTACTTGTTAAATAAGTCCAGGTGATCCAACGTATAGCATAGGGATTATAGATAACAATAATATACTATGAACATCAAACTAGCTAATTAACTGTATTTAATTACTCCCAACACTAAAAAAGAACTGAAGTTTCAGCTAATGCTACAATGCAATCATGCTGCAATATAAAAATGTATCAAGTCAACATCATGTCCACCTTAAACTTACACAATGTTATATATCAACTGTATTTCAATAAAAAAGAAGTGAATTATGAAATTGGTAATACTAAATAGAATCTAACTACTGACAAAAAGCATTTTACAATTAAATCTAATTAATTAAAATATACAACAAAATGTTGATAGTGTTATTTCTAGGTATTGGGATCATAGGCATTTTTAAACTTTCTTTTCTGTTGTGTTCAAATTTTCTACAGAAAATAGAAATTACTTTTATAATAAGATACAACTAAAGATAAGCTACTAAGAACTCAAACAACCAAATTTCTTTTTTCCCACCAGGATTTCTAAGTTCGATGAGATATCAACCAAAAGTCCATGAATAAAAACTTTTGAAGTTATATTAATCTAAATACATGTTATAGTTTACACGTTGCTGAGATGTTAAAGGGTCACAGAGGGAAGTGCTGGAAAACCAGGTAAGCATGCACATCATTTAACACCTATGATGATATGATTTAAAATCAAATTAGACCTAGGATTATGCAGTCTGCAGACATTTCACTAGAGAGGACAGAACAGTCTGCCCCCTAGAGGTGGAAGAGCCAGGGCCAGAAAAAATAAAAAATAAAAATGCTGAAAGCTTTTTTCAAAGATGCACGCTTCAGTCTGGGATTGAGAGGCCTTCCGTTTTGGTTCTCTTCTTCAATATTACTATGGCTATTAGGTGTCTTTTGTGGTTTCATACAAATTTTAGCATTGTTTGCTCTAGCTTTGAGAAGAATGCTGGTGCAATTTTGTTTGAGATTGCATTGGATGTGTAGATTGCTTTCCCTCTACTACAAAGCTGTAATCAGCAAGACAGTATGATATTGGCACAAAAACAGGCACATAGACTAATGGAATAGAATACAGAACCCAGAAGTGGACCGACAAATGTACGGCCAACTAATCTTTGACAAAGTAGGAAAGAGTATCCAATGGAAAAAAGACAGCCTCTTTAACAGATGGTGCTGGGAGAACTGGACAGCAACATGCAGAAGAATGAAACTAGCTCACTTTCTTATACCATATACAAAAATAAACTCAAAACGGATGAAGGACCTGAATGTGAGACAGGAAACCATCAAAATCCTAGAGGAGAAAGCAGGAACCAACCTCTTTGACCTCAGCTGCAATAATTTCTTACTCGACACATCTCCAAAGGCAAGGGAATTAAAAGCAAAAATGAACTACTGGGACCTCTTCAAGATAAAAATCTTTTGCACTGCAAAGGGAACAATCAAGAAAACTAAAAGGCAACCGATGGAATGGGAAAAGATAGTTGCAAATGATATACTGGATAAAGAGTTTATATCCAAAATCCATAAAGAGCTCAACAAACTCCACAGCCACCTCAAAAAATAAATAAATAAATAAAAAATAACCCAGTGAATAAATGGGCAGAAGACATGAATAGACACTTTTCCAAAAAGACATCCAGATGGCCAACAGACACATGAAACGATGCTCAGTGTCCCTCATTATCAGGGAAATACAAATCAAAACCATATTGAGATGCTACCCCACACTGGTCAGGGTGGCTAAAATCAACAAATCAGGAAACTAGATGCTGGTGAGGATGCGGAGAATCGGGAACCCTTTTGCACTGTTTGTGGGAATGTAAACTGGTGCAGCCCCTCTGGAAAACAGTGAGGGGGTTCCTCAAAAAATTAAAACTACAGCTTCCCTATGACCCAGTAGTAGCACTGCTAGGAATTCATCCAAGGGATACAGGAGTGCTGATGCAGAGGGGCACATGTACCCCAATGTTCACAGAGGCACTTTCAACAATACCCAAATCATGGAAAGAGGCTAAATGTCCATCAACTAATGAATGGATAAAGAAGATGTGGTTTATCTATACAATGGAATACTACATGGCAATGAGAAAGAATGAAATCGGGCCATTTGCAGCAATGTGCATGGAATTGGAGGATATTATGCTAAGTGAAATAAGTCAATCAGAGAAAGACAGATACCATATCTTATCACTCATAAGTGGATCTTGAGAAACTTAACAGAAGACCATGGGGGAGGTGAAGGGGGAAAAAAGTTACAGGGAGGAAGGCATATCATAAGAGACTCTTAAATACTGAGAACAAACTGAGGGTTGATGGGGGGCTGGGGGAGAGGGGAAAGTGGGTGATGGGCAATGAGCAGGGCACTTGTTGGGTGAGCACTGAGTGTTGTATGGAAATCAATTTGACAATAAATTATATTTAAAACACACACATACACACACACACACACACACACACACACACACACACACACACACACATACACAGGCATGCTTCACATGAATCTGTAAGAAAATTCTCTTCTATGAAAACAGCTAGATGTTTGCAGAGTGTAGTCTTCTACAGAGAGGTTGTCATCACTCTGCCTTCACCCAAAGAGAAAGCCAGGAGCTTCAATTAGCCATAAAGTCTTTTGCTTATTACCCTTTACCCTCTGATGAGTGACTTCCAAACCTTAAAGAGGATGAGTAAGTGGGCAAAGGTGATGCACAGACTTGGTAACCTACATCTCTATTATTAAAGGTGTACATAAATATTCCACATGGTCGTGAGGTTTTTATCTTAAACTTTTCTTAGTGCTTATTTATTTTTGAGAAAGAGAAAGAGAGGGGGGAGGGGCAGATATAGAGGGGGACAAAAGATCCAAAGCAGGTTCTGTGCATACAAACAAAGAGCCTGATGTGGCACTTGAACTTACAAACTGTGAGATCATGACCTGAATGGAAGCTGGGCACTTAACTGACTGAGCCACTCAGGTGCTCCATCATAGTTGTGTTTTCTAATGGGAATGCTTTAAAAAGAACTTTTTAAAATAGGAAATTGGCATTATTTGTCCCTATTATTTCAGAAACTTGCTCTTTTTCCACTTCTCTATTTGACAAAAGGAAATTGAGTACAGAAAATTGGAGAATATTTTAAAAAGCAAATGTTGCCAATTTATCTTAAAAATATAGAACTATTTATGAAATGTTAGTATGACTACCATATGGAAATGTATGAGGCTCCTGAAACTTCACATTGGAGCCACTGATAAAATACTACCTTTTTAATAATGTGAAAATGGGAGCTTTTTTAGGTGTTTGAATTCACTCTTTAGTTAGAATAAAAAATCTTATGCATATAAATGACTCCACTGGTTTATAATTATTGAATAACCACTCAGCAAGAAGAACAAATTCTGGATGCTTTCTCAAAGAAGAAATTACTGTGAAATGTGATAAAATGCCAGCAAGAAGTCTTGTGCCTTATCTCACCAAAATATGAGAGAGGGAGCCTGAGAGGCTCAATCTGTTAAACATCGGACTCGGGTTTGGCTCAGGTCATCATCTCAAGGCTCATGAGATGGAGCCCAGTGTTGGGTTCTGTACTGAAGGAGCAGAGCCTACTTGGGATTCTCTCTCCCTCTCTCTCTCTCTCAAAATAAATAAATAAATGTTAAAAAGAAAACAGTGGAGAAAATGATTCATTTTCAACTTCACTTAAACAATTGATTGGAAGTGAGTACAGTCTTCACATTGCCTGGTGCTGGCTGCACTATGTCATACAAATCATGCTTCCAAACCCTGAGCCAAGGTAGTGGAAAAGTATGAGTGAGCACAAACCACAATTAAAAAAGCAATGACAGCAACCAAAAGATCACATGGGGTAGCCCTCCATAATCTCCACCAGTTTTTAAACCACCCAAAATAAGCATTTGGGAAGGGGAAAACAATGTATTTCTTATGCAAATGCACATTCCAGACAAGTACTCAAGATCCCCTTAGTTGCAATCAAATTGTCATCAAGGAACTATTCAAACTACCACTATCTAGAAATTCTGCTGTAGCTTCTGCTAAAACTTTGTACTGTTGGGGAGCCTGGGTTGCTCAGCCGGTTAAGCGTCTGACTTCGGCTCAGTTCATAATCTCACAGTTCGTGGGCTTGAGCCCCGTATCAGGCTCTGTGCTGACTGCCAGCTCAGAGCCTGGAGCTTGTTTCAGATTCTGTGTCTCCCTCTCTTTCTGATCCTCCCCTGCTCACGCTGCCTCTCTCTCTCTCTCTCAGAAATAACTAAAACATCAAAACATTTTTTTTTAAGTTTAGACTGTTTATTGATCACCATCATTGTGTCCATGTGGAAAAGAAAACATGAGGCACAGAAAAGGAACAAGTATGTATAGGAACCTACCCATATTCAGATCTTGGGCAAAAGGCTTTCAAAAAGGCTTGTAAAAGACAAATCCTTCCCAGTTATATCTCCACCCCTGACATTTTCCCTGATTTCCAAAAGAATATATCCATCTCCTTCTTGGATCTCTAAGAGTCTTCAGGTGATTTCTTCCCAGGCAGACCCTACAAGGTATTGGCATGGACTCTTAATCTAGAGAGGAGGTGAAGAAATAAATATATGTACTTAGGGCAGCAGGAAGAGATTAAAGTCATAAAGTGTACATTAATAAGCTGTAGGTAAATGTAGCTCAGTCTTCTTGGGGACCTTCTAAGGGGTACAGAAATGCCTTAGCATTGTCCCTCTGGAGAATATGGAACTTGGAGTGTATAAGTATATCCTAGTCCCTCAATGTATGCAGGTTACCTACCCCTGGGAGTAGTCACATGCCCTTCTAGGGGCGCACACAGTCTAGTAAGTTCCTTTGTACTGTAGAACGTGTACAGGTGCCTCCGATGAGAAGGTGACCTGACATACAGAAATTGCCCATCACACATAAGGGTGAACTCTGGGATGAGTCAATTAGAAACAGGGTGGGGCCTGAAGCCCTTGTCAAAAATAGGCCTCTTACGCTTAAGATGCCCAAATTCATGGATACATGAATTTTTGGTTCATGGATCCATCATCCCATTACTAAACCTTCTGTTTCCTGTCTTTCCCCACGTCAACAAATGCAAACACAAGTTTTTAATTTTTTTCAGGGAAAAATCCTTGAATCACCTTTGGCTCATTTACTTTTTCTCTTACCCACTGTGGAATTCTACCACCAAACTCTGCGAGCTCTATTTTCAAATTATAGCCAGAGTCTGGTCACTTCTTACCACTTCCACCACCACCAGCCTTGTCCAGGTCGCCATTGTCTCTTGCCCAAGCTATTGCAGTGGCTTCTTAACCATTCTCCGGGTTCCTGTCCTTGCTCCAAGTTCATTCTTCACAGATCACCAGGACACTCAGAGTGACACTTTGGAAAGGTATGCTCTTGCTTTCCTCACAACACCTACTAGTTCCCCACTTCACTTGGCATAAAATCCGACCTCTTCACCATGGCTTTACAAAAGCCCTTTCCTATTTTACTCCTATTTCTCTGAAATGCTTTCCCTCTCCCCTCCCTCTTGCTTACTTGATTCAACCCACATTGGTCTCTCCTCTCCTCTCCTCTCCTCTCCTCTCCTCTCCTCTCCTCTCTTCTCTTCTCCTCTCCTCTCCTCCCCTCCCCTCCCCTCTCCTCTCCTCTTTTCTCATACTGATCTTTTTCCTAATCCTTGGACACAATGAATCTGCTCCTATCCCAGGACCTTTGCCCTTGATGTTTCCTTTCCTGAAATGGTCTTCCATCAGATATTTGAATTGTTCTTTCATTTTGTTAAGATCCAAATGTCAGTTTAATAGAAAGAGCTACTTATTCTGACTGTTCAATCTAAAATAGCACTGCCATCACTCTATTTCTTTACTCTGCATGATTTTTCTTCATAGAACTTATCATCACATAGTTATTTTGTATATGTTTGTGCATTTAACATTGTCTTTATCCTCTCTTCCAAAAATAAAGTTCCACAAAAAGAAAAAAAAAAATGAAGAGACTCTGCTCTTTTCACTGCTGTATAACAGCAACTGGAGTAGGGACTGCTAGTGGTAAGAGTCCAGTATAGATTTTTCAAGTGGATGAATTCACTGATCTGATAGCCATAGGAAATATATATTGAAATGTAAAACTCAAACATTTATGACATAGTGACTAGTATTGTTCTATAACAAGTATAATCAGCTGTTGCTCTTTAGAAGCACAGTATATCCAGACATGAAGATACAAGATATCTCTTGCACATGGTGAAATTATTGGCGTTCAGAGGGGAGGGTATTATAGACAGTGATAGCTAGGAATGTAGGAAAGAAAGGCTGAGACTACACTGTGCAAAACTCTGAATGTTATATTAGAGTGGTGAACTTTGTTCTATTTAGAAGTCAAATGTCATCAAAAGTTTCTGAACAAAGGAGTGAAATAATGAAAGAAGAATTTTAGAATAATTAATATTTGATTCTATTCTGTAAGGATTTGAGAAGGAAAGACTAGAGCCAGCGAGAAAGCGTCATAATTTTTTCCCTCTCAAATCCTCCTTTCTCTCAATCTCCAAGACATTGGCATCTATAATACCCATAGTTGAGGAAATTAAAAAAAAAAAAACAAAAAAAACCCAGCTTCATAGTGGTATAACTGATACACAAAATATGCATGGATTCAATATGTACAATTTGATGACTTTGGACAAATACACACATCTAAGAAACTATCACCACAATCAAGAGAATAGACGTATCCGTCATTTCCACAATCTTCCTTGGGTCTGTTTGGTGTTGGATGTGTGATGCATGTGGTGGGTAATGACACATGATATGAACCCTACCATCTTAGATTTTCAAGTGTGCCAACACAGTATCGTTAACTATAGGCACAATAGGTACAGCAGATCTCTAGAACTTACTCATCCTTTCAACATAGTTTATACACTACTGTATCATTCCCTAATTTTCATATTCACTTAGGAAGCTTTTTGTCCTTACTGGTAATGTTAAGTAACATTAGCTGAAAAATAAGGTCTGTCCATAGTTTCCCTGGAATTTAATGTGAACCTACTGCAGGTGTGAAAAAAGTTCAGATCCATTCTTCTTTAGGTTATCTGAGAACGAATACATAAGGTAGTGAAAAAAGATAAGATTGGATATGAATGTGCTATGGGTTATCTGTTGAGATATAGATATGAGTAAATGGAAATAAATATGTCAAAGGTGTCTATGGTGAATGGCAAGTATTCTTTGCATCTTTAATTTGTTTCTTAAAAAAGGCATAATGCATATTGTCATCTCCTTTTCTCCCTGAAGGAGTACTATGAATAAAATGAGAGCAACATGCTCAGTGTTCTACTGGGCTGTGAACGTCTGAGACCATGTCATCCAGGGACTGCCCAGCACAGTAGGAGCTAAGTAAACATATGCTACATGAATCCCTCCAACTCTTTAGAAGACAGACTCCTGGGGAATTTCATTGTTTGGCTCTAAATTCTGCTATTCCTTCTTCTATTGGGTATGTAATTCTGCTTTGTTTCAGAAAGGATTAAAAGTTTCTCTATTCCCTTTGGTAATCATTTAGGTAAGCCATATCCCATATATCTACCAAATAGACAGTAGCTAATGCTTAAATATTTATAGCTTTATTTTCACCTGTCTATGTTTGAGGACATTTCATATATAAAAATCAGTAACACTTGAGGATAATAAGCTGGCAAACTTCAGAATATCTGAAAATCCTTGTAAACAATTCCAAATGGCTGATTCTTTCAGTTTATGATTTTAAAAAAAAATGTTTATTTATTTTGAGAGAGAGAGCATGTATGTGTGCGCTCAGGGGAGGGACAGAGAGAGAGGGAGAGAGAAAATCCCAAGCAGGCTACACTCAGCAGAGAGGCCCTACATGGGGCTCAATCTTACCACCCTGAGATCATGACCTGAGCCAAAATCAAGAGTCACACATTCATCTGACTGAAACACCCAGGTGACTCTCTGTTAGTTTCTGTTAAAAGCCAATTTGTTTCAAAATTTAAAAATAAAGAGAAAATTGTGCATATAAAGAAAATTAAGTCATAAAGGCTGTTTAATGGAATTAGCTAATCTCAATTTCATCTCATCACTCAGTTTTCAATCTCCTAGGCACTAGGGATTAAAAACTCTGATGGAAAGGTTAAAAAAAATACAAATTGAATTAAGAAAAAAAGGCATTCTATGTAGCTCAAACTTTGTGACTTTCCTTATGCCATGTTCACTCTTTCAGATGTCTTTTAACAAAATAAAAAGGGAAGAAACTACATTTTTAGCACATCGTTCCTGCTACTAAAAGAGTCACAAGGAAAAGCTGAATTGAAACTAGTGACAAGCTTTTGCTTTGTCACATGAACGTGGCATTTTTTTGTCCATATTATTTATGGGACTTCTTCTAATACTTTATGCAAACCCAACCTACAGAATTTTGTGCTCAGAGTGCAGTCCAATTTGGCATCCTTAAGTCTCCCATCTCTATCTCCAGCCCTCTCCACACACACTCCCTGAGGTCCATTTGTAAGGAAAGGCAGGGTAGAAGGCAGATGCTGAAGGGAGAGAGACGTGCAAGTGTGCACATGCACATGTGTTTTGGATGTGGTCTGCTTCACCACAGTCCAGGGAGCTTATGGGGAAGTTCTGTGCTAAATCTCAGCACCCACAGGCATTGGCAGCAGGCTCTTGCTTCCCTGGTCTTTTCTGTGGCCTCATTCCCTTCTTTAGTGCCCGGCTACCAAAGCCCCAACAGAGGAGAGACAAATTAGCTTATCGCACAGAGCTGAAAATGTGACTCTACTGATGTGCCTGACTAACAATCAATAATTCATTTAAATGCATTTTCTGATGCATAAAATAATATGCTTTACTTATAACTGGCTTTTATCAGCACTGACCTAAGAATCAGACAGAAAAAATGGTAAAATCATTTGCAATTAGATTAATATTTTTATGACTATATAAAATGGTGAATTCTTATTATAGAAAGTTTAGAAAATGCAGAAAAGTAAAAGAAGAAAAGAAAAATAATCTCTACCTAGAGGTAGCTGCTGTAAATCTCATGGCTCATTTTCTTCCTTATTTTTGTGTGTATATACATAAATTTATGCATCTAAATTTAACATGTGATTGAGATTCTCGTGTATGATTTTTGATTCTGCTTTGCATTTGCATTCTGCTTTGCATTTCATATACTATAAGCAATTTCCCATATCATTTAAAATTATTTGAAAATCTTTCTAATGGTTGATAATATTCTACTAAATGCCGGTAACATCAAAATTTATTTAAACATTATCTTATCAGGAAGGCTTATAGTATGTGGAGGTTTTCAATAACTTAAGTATTTCTGTGGCAATAACTTCATTGTAAATCTTTTTAATATCTCAGATTACTTCTCTAATCCAAATGCCTATAAGTAGAATTACTAGATGAATGGGTATAAGCATTTTTGAGGCTTGACATCTAAATCTTTTTTTTTTAATTTAATGTTTATTTATTTTTGAGACAGAGAAAGTGAGTGAGTGAGAGAGAGAGAGTTAACATGAATGGGGAGGGCAGAAAGAGAAGGAGACAGAATCTGAAGCAAGCTCCAAGCTCTGAGCCATCAGCACAGAGCATGACGCAGTGCTCGAAATCATGAGCTGTAAGATTATGACCTGAGCCAAAGTTGGACGCTTAACCAACTGAGCCACCCTGGTGCCCCAGAAGTCCTAATGGCTTTTAATAACTTTTATGAAATCACTTTTATGAAATAAAACCCTCAAACTAGTACAAAAATCAAAGTAACAAACTATACTTACATGCATTATTTTATTATGACTTTTTTTAAGATTAGAAAAATAAGAAAATTGAAGGTAACTTTGTTTTACTACAAAGAGGTACCACACCACATGAAAATTAGAACCTAGAACAATTAAAAAATGATTCTTCTCTTACAAGGTGGGGAAAGAAAATCTACTCTATAAATCTAAGTTTGGCCACATTGTATGAGAAGGTCAAAAGCAAGCATTAAAAAAAGAAAGAAAGAAAGAAAGAAAGAAAGAAAGAAAGAAAGAAAGAAAGAAAGAAAGAAAGAAAGACATATGGGTATTATTATAGCACAGAGTTGGTCAACCACTTCAAGTTCTTGTGGCTGGTGAGGTCACTGGAGCTACTGGCCAACATTTCTGACAAATTATGCACACTAAGGTCACATTGCTCTATTGAGGCAGTTTTTCATAACTGTAGAGTTCTGTTTGTAAAACTATCCTTACTTAAAAATATCCTTTTGTGCCCTCTAGTGTTTAAATTCACCAAACCTTTCAAAAATAGATTTCTTTTTGGTAAAATATTGTTGAACACCATTTCATTCCTATTTATACTAAGGGTTTACCTATATTAGAAGGAGGTCAAAATACATACCTTTCCAAAAATTTTTAAGTTTGCTTAAAATTTTTCATTTCAAAGTAAGTTTGAACAAGGGGCTAGAAACCTACCACAGGGCAAATCCCACCCACCTCTCTTCTTATAAATAAAGTTTTAATGGGACACACCATGGTAATTCATTAGGTATTCATTGAGTATTTATTACAAAGACTTTGTGTCCTGAAAAGTCTAAAATATTTACTATCTTACCCTTCACAGAAAAAGTTTGCTGACCCATGGGCTACAGAATTTCTGTGATACTTAGATTATGAGAGAAAGAGAAAAAAATAATGTATTTTCCCAAAGATGTCATGGCATTTGTAAAGTCCTTTAAGTTTACTTTTTTCCACCAACCTGTGAGATACTTTTTAAAACATAGAAAGCTGTGGTACTCTATGAGGTACTTTGTGGTTCAAGTACCAAATTTATATTTTCTCAGTGAAAACATCTGCAGTCCTTCCTTTTTTATGCAATCTACTCAGGATGATAATATTGACTCCATCATGACTTTGACATTGATATGGTTATTATGGTGAAAATATAATGAGATCAAAGTTCTTTACCCATCAAGACCAGGGATGCAAGAACAATTTTTACCTCCTGAACTACATTACTTCTTATGGATTAGGTGAATTTAGACTAGGAATAGATTTAGTGTTCCCATCTCTGTTTATTTGTGTACATTTAACAGTAAAGCTTCCAATCACTTTTAAAGCACATACAGTCTGTTAAAAAGAAAACCACAGGCCTCAAATGGTGGCACTTCGGAAGAGTCCTCAAACCAGGGCTTCATACATAATCTAACTATAGTTTCACCCTGCCCTAGAATTTTAGTCTTAACCAATCAGTCAGGAAAATTCCAATGGGGACTAAGGAGTCCTAGACATGGGCCCTCTCCATCTCCAGAGGGAAGATGAAGTAAAGTGTATGATAAAACCCTCTGGTCTTCTTCCTAAGGGAAAGTGATTTCGTCTGGAACAATCCTTTTCTTTTGTTAATATCTTTCTTGCTATAGCCTTGTTTTATGAAAGCCTTCCATTTTGTACAACTTCTTAGAGATCCTCTCTATTTGTTAGGTGGACTGCTGCCCAATTCAAGAATCATTAAAGTAATTAGATCTTCAAATTAACTTGGATGAATTTCATTTTTAACAAATCTGTCTATAATAAAGTAAACATGCCATTAATAATTAACATGGAGTTTATTTCAGTGATATGCTTAATTCAAATCTCACACAATCCTATCTTTCATATATGAATGAAAGCACAATGCACACCAATAAGGCTATAGTCCCACGTAGGCAAAGTAACAGGCTGCTTCCCTTCCCCTGTACAAATCCCACATCTTCTTAAGTGTCCATGATATTTTATCTTCTCTTTTGTGTATCTAGAAGCTCTACTGAAATTTCTGTCCTCTTTTCTGCAAAGGTTAATATATATTTTTTTCTTTTCTCATTTTCCCCTTTTCACATGATTTCTAGGAAGTGGGACTATTTTATGGCTTTCTAACTTAAGATTTGACTTTGGTTCAAAATGGCACAGCCATTCTTTTTTCAAAGATACTTATCAGCCATACCCTGGTCAGAAATTTTGCATAATAATAGGAGAAAACACAAAACCAAGGGCTTACAAGAGGGAGTGAAAACAGTGTGCATGAAGAGGCATTTCATTCCTGGGCACATATTCACAGCCATTGGACACTACACGCTTGGAGCTGAAGGTGACAGTCCTCAGCTTTATAGTGTCTCACTGCACAAATACTCTTGCCCCATCTTATATTTCCCTAACCTCCAATACAATACCCCTCCTTTTATCTGACACAGAAACCTAGATACATGCCCCGTACAGACTTACTTTATACAATCACATACTTAAAATGCCTGAATCAAATACCTTAAACACCCAAGGTCACTTTCAGAAATTTGCAATAACAACAACAGCATCAGCAACAAAAAAATGCATGATGAAACGCATCATCTCTTATGCCCCACATTAAAAGCAATTAAAATGAAACTTAAGAAAAAGTGACATCATACCTCTATTCCATAAGCAAAATAAATTATTTCCAAACTTACCTGTAAAAGAAAAGAGGAAAAAAAAGCAATGAAACTCAAGTCAGAGTGCATTTTAACTCCATTGACACTAGTACATTAGGCAAAATTGTCATCATAAACATAATTAATTCTTAATTATTACTGTGACTCATTCTCAGTAAATAATGCTTTCCAGTTTTTGCAGATACCAATAGGACTGGCAGTGACATTCTCTACAGACCACTGTCACTATGAACAGACACTCTTTCCATATACAGTCTGAATCTAGCAGGTGAGTTTTTAGAACAAAAATTTAATTCCCTCGACCTAGGAATTATGTGTGTTTCAAGATATATTTTGGAAGTCAAATGCAGACAGTAGGAAGATGGTTATAGAGTCAGACCAACCTGAAGTTAAGTTCTACTACACCCTTTGAGTCTCATCTGTCAAGTATGAACATTGTATTTCGCTAATTGTAGTATCCTGTGTATTAAATGAAGTCACATTGTGTAAGCTCAATAAATAATCTCTTTTTGCTCTGCCCAAAGCTTCATTTTATGGCAACACTTTGAACAGAGATAATGTTTAGTGCAGTGTAGAAAGCATGAAAGACCTTTAAGCAATTCAAAATGGACAGAATATATAAACAAATTCTACATTTTCCTGTATTCCTCATGATGTTGCCAAGTTGGTTTATATGAAATATTGACCATCTGCTAAGTGGTGAGCAGTTAACTTTCCATTGCAAGTTCAAGTATTTCATTAAAGTTCAAGCAAGGAACTGAGAGTATGGCAGTCTGTTGCATGGTCTCTGTGTCCCATATATACACTATGTCCCTTATTACTGTAGCCTGGGCCCTCTCACTGTAGTATCACCAGCCTACTCTCCATTCCTTATGAGAGCATGGATGATCTAGCCTCAAGGCCTTTGCATTTGCTGCTCCCTTTGCTCAGGAATCTACTCTGCCCACCTATGGCCCTCTTCAACTCTTGACTCAAAGGGCCTTTTCTCAGTGAGCAGAACCTAACTTCACATTTGAAATTCTAAACAGACCTTCAGCCTCTGCTTTTAACTCCCTTTCCTTGGCACAGCCTTCTCCCAGCACTTCTAGTCTGACATATTATATAACATAATGCCACTTACTATGTTTACTGAGTCTCCCTGTCCCTAACACCCCATGTAAACTACTTAAAAACAGAGGTTTCTGTCTGTATTGCTTGCTGCTGAATACCTAGGATCTATAAGAATGCCTGGTAAAAAGAAGGTATTAAATTTCTTTTGTTTGTTTAAGAAATAAATATAGGATACATAAAAGGGCCAAACATAAAAATATAAATTATATTGATGTAAGGTAAGTACTTATATATATATAATTTTTATTGATAAAATATGATGCACAGATATTTATCATATAAATGAATATTTAAACTTCTAGCTAGAAGTAATCATTTCATTTTTACTTAACTCTGATGACAGGAATTGTGGTAGTCATTTGAGCTATTGGCTCGTATTTCTAGCTGTCCACCTACCAATCACATGTAGGAGCACCTAATAAACCTCTTGTGGTTGAATGGGGCCATCTGACTAGTTCTGCTCAATGTCTTAAGTCATGAGTGGCCATGAACTGAATTCCTGGTGTGAGACCCTCCACTCCCTCCCCCCTCCCTGCCAGAGACCAGCAAAGTCCAAGATGGTAAGCACTGGTCAGCCTCTATACTGCACTGAGGCAGCTACATGTAGTATGGGGGGAGAAAAGGCAACCTTTGTTGTCACAACATTTGGAGGCTTGCTTGTTAAGACAGCTTGACTCAACCAATCATGACAAAGAGAAATTATGCACATATAATTATTTGAAGTCTTATTTAAAAAAAAAACCAAAAAACCTTATTTTCTGTAATTATTGTGAATGCCTGTTAACCAAATTCTTTTGTTTCTGCTGGTACTTAAATCTGTAATTGTAAGTAATACTTACATTGTTTTTTCTTGATTTTGAAATTTTTAGCTATTCTCCATTCATTTATTGTATATTAAAGATTCAATTCCATACTGCTTCCCCCTTTTTTCTTTCTCCTAGTTAAATCACACTTTTTAGTTAAATTTATAATACTATTTGCATATATTTACTATATAAATCTTATTTGCTACATGTGTATATGATTATATTTCCCTTATGCTATAACTTTTGTTTCAGTTGGAGTTAATAATTGCCTTTTTTTATACAAGCAATTTTCATTGTCTTAAACATTTTCTTCCCCCAAATGGTAGCTCATGTTTGCCGTAGGGTCAGCTAAGGCTTCTACTGAGGCTTTAATCCTCTTCCTCCCCTCTCCTAGAAGTATCAATCCAAAGAACACTTATCCGTGAATATCTGTACCCCAATCTCAGAGCTGGCTTCCCAGAGAATCTAACCACAACAGACGTGTTCCTCTCATCCCTTGTTTCAGCCCCATATTGCAAACTCACGGTGTGATATATCTGCTCTCTGAGTCCTCAGCCTCTTCAATAACATTTCTTCAGAAACTAAACCCTGAGTATTCTGTGGTAGGGACTGAAGGTGGCAATAGTGTGTGGGTGGAGTGAGGTAGTCTTCTCTCCTACTCCATTCCCTTTCTTTTAAATCCCTCTATCTAATTATAGATGATATGAGGACATATAGTCAATTTGTCACCATAATCACAAATTCATAGTTTTTAGAATATTGGTGCAATTGCTCTTCCCTATTAACACAGAGTAGAAAACACTTGAACTATTAAAAACAGAAATAAATATGAGAACTTTCCCAAATAGTTAGATAGAATACTCATTCTTAGACATTAAGTGTTTAGTTGATTAATAAAAATATGGAAAAGAGTACAATATCAAATACTTTGAAAAATACTGGCTTGGCAATTTTAAAGAAAACCCATTTTACTGCAGTCTTTTTAACAGCTTTGGGTATAGTGATTGGAATGTGACTACCCTAGAAGGTGAAGAACATTTGTAGAATAATTGACCATTCCTCCATGGAAATCAGTGAATATTAGAGTGAATCATCTTTTTAGAATACTACTTGGGAATTACTGCAGAAGTCATCTTAAACTACGTTTTATACCAGTAACAGTGTTTCTGTTATTCCTACAAGAATTCTTTTACTTTAACTGGAGAGGTAAAATTATTGGCTTGTTTAATTTGAACAATAAGATGTTTAAAAAAAAACGACATAACTATATTGAGGAATAAAGCACTTTAACTCAGTTTCCGGTACTTGCTTTATCTATTACGTCAAATTATCTACTAAACTGAAAGTAATCATATTTGAATTATAATCATTTAATGTAAAAATTCATTTCCCAGAATACTTAAAATAGAAGTCAATTTCTGACCATCCTGAGATTTATTCAAGCAATCTGTGTATATTTTAAAATCTATCTATCTTTGTATTTCTAGCTCAGCTTCTGCCAAAATGTTTTCTATGGAGTACCAACTCAATTAGAAACTATGAAAACAAACAAAAAGTTCCATTTTTAATAAAGTTTGGGATATTCACATAGTATCTCTTTCCTGAAGATTAAAATATTTATTTAGTCTTTTAAAGGCTTTGGGAATCTTCCAGTAATATATCATTTTAACTTTGTGAATCCCAGCTTATCTGACCATAGGACCATTTTGAATGTTAGTGTGTTAATATTTATATGGAAACAGCATGCCACAGAACCTACTCTGGGACACACTGATATCGGCTACACGGAGTTTTTAAGTGCTAGAGATGAAAACATAAACTATTACAAATGTTAAAGAAAAAAAAATAAAGAGCTCCAGTGGACTTTCATGAGAGGTGATTTCTGCAAATGCACCTAATTTCTCAATGAAAAAGGATGAAGGAATATAGAAGTGGCAGTTTGACTCTATTTATGTAATTAGGGTAGCATATGATTCAGGACCCTTTGCTCAAATGTATTAACCTCATAATGGCTTAATTTACCCATAGTTGTGGATTCAAGGGTAAGATGTAACTCAAAAATACATCTTTTATTTTGGATAAAAGGAACATCAAGGATCTTTGACATATCATGAATGATATTAGCCTAATATCAAAATTTTATTGGGGCGCCTGGGTGGCTCGGTCAGTTAAGCATCCAACTTTGGCTTGGGTCATGATCACACGGTTTGTAGGTTTGAGCCCCACATCAGATTCTGAGCTGACAGCTCAGAGCCTGGAGACTGTTTCAGATTCTGTGTCTCCCTCTCTCTCTGCCCCTCCCCCACTTGTGCTCTGCCTCTCTCTGTCTCAAAAATAAATTTAAAAAAATTTTTAAAAAATATCTTGGTGGATGTCAGGCACATTAGGAAATTAAAAACTATAAATACTACATATTAATTTGACACTCAAACAATATAGGAAAACATTTCATCATAATTTTATTTCATCATATTTTATGAAATTGTGTGAGCATAGGATTTTAGAGATGAAGAAATAAGGGTATCAAAACTTATTTTTCAACCCCAAACCTTCCAAATCTTCTTTGTGTATTATAAAGGTAGGAGTTTAAAGTATGAAGTCCATGAACAGCTTCACGCAGAGAAGTTAGTGAAACATCTAAAATTATATGCATAATTGTATATATATTTGCATTTCTTGAGTGAGTGGAACCATAGATTTAATCAGATTTTCAAAGCACCCTTACACCTCCAAAAAGTTTGAAGAGATCATTTGGAGAGTTAATCGCTTAGGACTGTTTTTCTTTTCCAATCTTAGTTTAAAAGATTTTTATGGATGATTCATAAGTCGTGTTGTGATATTTAGTAATTTCTTTGCTGGGATCTTTAGTTTTTAAATATTCAAAAAATTTAAAAACATTGTAAAGACTACAACTAGTTTGTAGGAATTAGTTAAAATATGCTTAATTAGGGGCACCTGGGTGGCTCAGTCGGTTAAACGTCTGACTTCGGCTCAGGTCATGATCACACAGTTCGTGGGTTCCAGCCCTGCATCAGGCCCTGTGCTGACAGCCAGCTCAGAGCCTGGAGCCTGTTTCAGATTCTGTATCTCCCTCTCTCTCAGACCCTCCCATGCTCACACTGTCTTTCTCTCTCTCTTAGAAATAAATAAAACATTTAAATAATTAAAAATATGCTTAATTATACACAATTTTAATATAGTTTTTGTTGTTGTTGTTGTTGTTGTTCTTTGTGTGTCTGTGGGGGAATGGGTGTGCTTGTGCCATTCTGCTGCTAGCACAGAGAGAGAACCACTTTATCTAAACATCTTATTTGAGTGAGAAACTGAACTGCCCACAAGATGGCTCTCCATAATCTTGGGTATACAAATTTCCCAAACCAGTTTCTCAAAAAGTGACTTCTGACATCTCTTAAAAATCTTATACTCACAATAAGTGATTCTCTGTCTGTTTGATTTCCTTGCTTGAAAATCTAGTAATGCCTGAGAAAGCATTTGTTAATATGTTTTGATTGAACAGTTTAATTTCTTTAGAACATTTATTTATTTTTGAGAGACAGAGGGAGACAGAGCATGAGCTGAGGAGGAGCAGAGAGAGAGAGAGAGAGAGAGAGAGAGAGAGAGAGAGACAGAATCCAGAGCAGGCTCCAGGCTCCGAGCTGTCAGCACAAAGCCCTATGTAGGGTTCAAACCCACAACTGGTGAGATCATGACCTGAGCCGAAGTTGGACACTCAACCAACTGAGTGTCCACCTAGGCACCCCTTGAGTGAACAGTTTAATTGAACAGATGTTCTACACATTCATGGATTATTCACTGAATTATCATTACATTATTATTTATCTGCTACATACGTAGCCTAGTAATGTGCACAGTTGGCTGATAAAAAATAAAGAGTTAAAGTTTAAAGAGCAAATCACGGTTCTCATATTTCAGGGAAGGTAAGATTTCATACCAAAACATTTCAGTGAATATTTAAATTAAAAATGATTGGGGTAGAGGAATTACAGATGTACAAAGAAAAGGAGATATCAAAGTGTGGTTCCAGTAGTTGAAAGACCTTATGAGGTTACTTTGGCTTATAAAGAATGCATGGTTTGTATGAGAAGAAGGTTAAGAGAAAAATATTTCAGAAAGGGCAAATAGAAAAAGAAAAAGCTTAGAGTTCTACAGTCACGGCAGCAAGAAAATGGCCTCTCAATAGTTAGGACTGGGTGAGTTATAAAGATTGTTGAAAGTCATTCTAAGGGGAAGGAAAGACAATTCATCTTCACTGAGGGCATACTCAGTGTGTGATTCATGCTGTAATTAAATGATTCCTCTACCATGACAATATATGTGCCTCTTATTAAATATTGGAATCTTTGTGCTGTATCTGGCAATTTTGAGGGTAGGTGGCTCTTTCTGAATTGCAGTAAATCACAATATACAATCACCAGAGAAAGATCCTCAGAGGAAAACCCAGAATTAAGCAGGTGGGCTGTAAGTAAGCAGAAGTGGACCCTAAACTTTTCTGTCTTGATTCCGAATATCCTGGGTACAGACTGTGTCTTTTAGAACCCCCTCTTGTGGTAAGTTGAAAATGGCCACCTCTGCTCTCCAATGTGGTGTGGGGGTCAGAAGGAAACCTTCTGGTAAGGGACTGACTGAATTTGTCCCACCTCATTTTTCGGCAACTCCATTCTTCCCATGGTTCAGCCACCATCATCTTGTGATGAAGTGTCCTCCTTGGACTCTCTGCTTCTTCCTTTATCCCTCTAAAGTCCAATTCCAAATTACTAGTCAGAGTGATCTTGTTAAAACCTTGTTTAAAGCTCTGTACTGGCTTATTGTTTCAACCAAAATTAAGGCCAAAGTCACTACTAACAGCCACCAAGCCCCATAGGATCTGCCATTGGTCTGTCCTCCAGCCCTGTCCAGTGACCCCCACACATTTCATCTCCAACTTTGTCTCCTCTTGTTTTCTTTTTTAATGTTTATGCCACCCAGGCAGCCCTCCTCTGGTACTGGGGTACTCTGGCAGCCTGGTACTCCGCACAGTTGGCCGATTTAAAAATAAAAAGAGGTGAGGATGAAAGTTTAAGTAGAAAGTTTTCTACTTCGCCCCTTTCTCTCAGCCTCCTTATTGTTCCTTATCATGACAGCAATATTTCTTATTTTCCTCATGCCTAGGACATTCTTTCCTCACATATCTGCCTCCTGCAAGTATTTATGAAATGCCACCTTTTAAATGACATCTTACTTAACCACCCTACTTAAAATTCTACCACAGGCACACATACTCACAAACTTCTTCTCTGACACATTTTTCTTCTTAGCATTCATCACAAAATCAATCTTACACTCTGTCTTAATTTCTCCTCTTTTTCCTCTAACAAGAAGCTCTGTGAAGGCAGAGTTTTTGATAGTTTTGTTCACTCTTGTATCTCTCCTAGCACATAGAAAAAAGTTCAGACATAGTATGTGCGCAAATAGGTATTTATTAAATTAACTTTTTAAGTCTCGATTTCTGTGTTCTGAAAATCAGAAGATGTGCCAACATGGGCCTATGTTTTCATGCTGCAATTGCTGTTAGGAGCTTAGAAGTAGCTGCATAGGCAGATGAGGGTGTTCTTTCCTTATGTCCAGGATTACCACTTGTGAGAGTTGTGTCCCCTGCTGGGAAAGCACTGGATAGAGAGTGACAGAATTAAAAGAGGTCTATCAATACATGAGCTGGACGTAGCAGGTGGGACTGAGGCAGTGAGCCTGGATCCAGACTTGCCAGTGGGTGCCTGTTGCCCTAGTCCAGGCATGACTGAGTATGAGGACTGGCATGAGGGTAACGTGCTGGAGAAAGAAGAAGAGAGGAAGCTGGGTTTGAAAGAAAGAGTAATAGAACCTGAAGATGAACTGGATATGGAAATGAAAGTGAGGAATGATAACGGCAGTTTCTAAACTGGTGGATTAGGAGAATGGTAATCTCCGATGTCAAAAGAGGGTGTGGCAAAGAGTCGATCTAGGAGATCAGAAGGTCTACAAATGCAAAATAATATACTGATCTCAATGAATGTAACTTGAGTTTGAAGACACAGACTCAAATGTGTTTGATAACAAATACAGACTTCAATATTAATGCTGGAGATGAAGATTCAGGATTCAATTGTACATACTATTTATAGTCTGTCTATGAAAAGGAGCATTATTATAAAGACCATCTCATTAAAAGAGTATCTAGAAGAAGAGATAAATATAGGAGACAAAAGGGAAGGGTTCCCAATTATAGGTCAAGTGGTTAGAATGAGATTTAAAGAAAAAAAATCCCTCTCCTTCCAAAGGTACAGACTTATACAAACGTAAGTGTCCTTGGTGCAGTGTGTTAAAGGCTGCTGCTTCAGTATGCCAGGTGTGCCCACATTTCCCCATTCCATATCCAAAATTATCTCATTAGAGTGAAGAGAGCTTACAAATGAAACCATGTATATTTAAAAAATGTCCCTTCTTCTTCTTCTTTTTTGACTTTGTATTTCCAAACCATATATACTGTGTGGAAATCTCTGAATAAAGAGGAAATAGTTCTCTGTGCTGGCTTTTAGGTTATTTAAAAAGAGACTGGTTATTTTTAACTTAAATGCCATGCAAAATTCTTCTTTGCCGAAGGGCACAGACCAAGTATAGCACCACAAATATAATAGGTGGTCTCCTTTCTTTTCCTTTCCTCTGAAACTTGAATCAAACTAAAGTTTTATCATTCCAGAAAATATGTGATTTAATTAAAATGGGAGATAAAAGTGATAAAAAGTTTTCCTCAAGCTCTTTCAAGCAAGTTTAATCTACGTAAGTTGGAAATAGTATTTTACTCTGTTATTAAGGGACGATGCCTTGTGGGGCCAAATGTTTCAGATTTTGGATACTCATTTCTTTGGACTGAAGGTATCGTGAGGTATTTTCCATCCTTAATGCTCAGAAGTGGCTTCCTTTGAGTCACTAAAATATAGTCTGTCATTTTGGCTGCCAAACAGACCCACAGAGGCCTGCTATTTGTATTGGCAGATAAATGACAGCAGATGGAATCAAGCATGCATCCTGTCTCCTTGGCAAGCTTGCAGCCTTAGAAAAAGGGATGTGTCCCTGAAGCGTTATGCAGGTTGTTCGACTAGCATCAGTGTCACTGTCATAGTTGGTGAAAGGAAAATTGGCAAATCACTATACATAGTAGGCAAACTGCCACCGCGCACAATTCCTGTAGGCATATTTTCCTCACTCACATCTTGTCTTTTTGCCGAGGGCAGGCTTCTGGGCCAAGATGTTTTGCCATCCTAGAACTTTTTTGGCCCCATGAGTAGAAAGGTAATTAATATTACCATTAAAGTATGTGTTGCCACTAATATTCCATCAGTGCTATCCATGTATGAGGAGATGAACGCGAATGTTGTTAATTACAATTTACCAAGCGTATACTATATTACCAGCTTACCATGCTATACAATCACCTTTTTTATTACTATTAGTAGAAATAAGAAAAGGAAACACTTTTAGAGGGTTTATCACAAGGCACTGTTCCAAGGCTTTAACATATATTAACTCGTAAAATCCTTACAACAACTTTCTAAGCTTTGCATTATCGATCTCTTTTTAGACAGAAAACTATGACAATTATTACTTGCAGTATTCCTAGTGGTAATGATAGCTAACGTGAGTGTTTATGACATTTAGGTTCTATCAAAGGTATGTATGTTATATATGTGTGTCCATATATATGTGCCTGTAAGTATATTCTCATACCCATGTGCACATATATATGCATATAGACTGTGCATATACATACACACGCACGGGCGCACGTGTGCTCACTTTTAATTCTCACAACAGTCCTGTGAGTTTGGAACCATAATTTCTATTTAGAAACGAGGTAAGTGAGAACAGTAATAATAAAGAAAGTCAATAAGAGTAATAACAACTAATACGTAAGTTTAATATGTGTCAGCATATTAGTGTCTGCAGTGCAGATATTATCTCATCTAGTCTTCAGGAGGTTGGCATTATATATACTGGTTCTAGAGCTGATGAATCTCTAAGAATTTAAGGAGAAATAACAACTAAATAGAGGCTGGGTTTTTAATTAGATAGAGTTCAGAGTTGACTGCTTCACCAGTGTGCTAGACCGTAGGCAATATATTCTGAAAACATAGGTGTGAGTGAGACACAGGGAGTTAATACAAAGTGAAGTGAAGTTTGCAACATATTACATCATTTGGAAAGTACAATTGAAAATCTGTTTCTTGAGGGCTCACTGTGCAAAGCTATGCACTAAGCACGGGGAGAAAGGCAGATGAAAGTAATACACAGGTCTCACCTTCCCCGGAACTTGGGATCTTGCAGGGGAAAGGGATATGTACCTGGATAATGCAAGAGAGAGCCAGAGGAGGGCAGAATTGGGAGGGGAAGTGAGAAACAACTCTGTGCTGGAATGCCAGGCTAATGGTGCAGAACGCTACAGTATTACTCTAAAATATTCCACCTTCTCACTGGGCTATGTGTCTCTCTCTATTGACTCCATTTACCTTTAGCTTTGCTGGTGTTGCTCTTGCAGCCACTGTTTTTCTCAATTAGCAGAAGAGAGGGAACAACATGAGGCCATTGGCTGTGGCTGCTCAACAACATAACTGTGCTGCTCTAGAGGGCAAAGTCTTAATGTTGTGAGATTCTGTTTGTTCACTCCATTCCTGACACACCTGGCTTTCGGGAAGCCTGGCGGTCAGATATGCCAAATGGACTTGCATTGGAAAGCGCTTCCTCTGGACAAAGCACAGGACTTTTCTGTTCAATCATGGAGCTCTCACAGTGTGTGTTCTGCCAACGATGCTGAAGGCCACAAAAACTATCAGGATGATTATGAGACAAAGGGAATTGGAAACCTGCAAAGAACAGTCTGGGTCATGGTAATTCTGACAGACAAGATGTGATTGTAAAGGAGCCAGATGTATTCTGCAAAGCCCTGCACAGAAAACCAACTTCCATACACTGCCATTTCACCCACGTAGGGTCAACAATGGCACGGAAATCATGGGTCTTATTTTCCTCTTCGTCTCCTTTCTCCTGAAAGGTCAGGGGAAACCAGTCTTACCTCTGCAAACAAACAGTACCACCAGTCCCTGCTCTACAGGAAGTAACAATGTGACATCTATCAAGTATTAAAGGGGAAATGGAATATTCCACTCAAATATTGAACAATCCCAGTCCAAGACATCTGTAATCATGCCAACTAACACACATTTATCACACTGGGAAATTTGATTTGCTTCCTTTCAAATTCACAAATCAATTATTTAACTATTTTCCCCTAATTGTACTACACAAGCATAGACTAAGAAACAGGGGTCCTTTGGGCCACTCCTCTCACTATGGGTCTCTGAAACTCTTTTAGTGCGTTCTCCTGGTATTTAATGCCACACATGTATCAACTTCCATTATAGATGATAACGATTTTACATTCTTTCCCCAGCTCACTTGCCCACTTCCCTGCTTCTATCTTCCTACTATAGTTATGTAATAATTGATGGCTAATAAATATTCAGGTTTTATCTTACTATCCCTGGGAAGTAATGTGTATTAATAAGCTACATAGGATGCCATGACTATGTTTCACTTACTGAATAAGCTTTTCTTTTTTCAGAAGTTGTAAATTGCCTTTTTTTAAAAATTTGCTCAATTTTTTGTCCCATTATCAGTAATTTTTCCAGAACATCCCAATATGATTTGAATAGCTCTTTGAAAAATGTTTTCTGCCTGGTTCAAGCACATCAATTGTTTCATGAGTTCCTTACACTTGACTGATGATTTATCTGGATTTAGAGTTCTGGGCTATAAATAATTTCTTCTTAGAAATTTGAATATATCGTTCCATTGTCTTTGTAGGTATCGATGTGCTTTTGAGAGGATAGATCAATACCACACAAACACCTATGAGAAATATACTCTGTGTTTTTTTTTTGTTTTGTTTTGTTTTGTTTTTCCTCTTAAAGCTTTTAGGACTTTCTGTTTATAGCTGTGGACTGAAATGTCAAGCTTTGTTTCTCGTATGGATCTCGTTCCATTATTGTGATAGGTACTCATAAGCCTTTTAATGAAGAAAAACATGTCCTTTAATTAGAGGATATTTCTGTGTTCTTTATTTGGCAAATATATTCCCTCTATTTTCTCTCATTACCTCTCTTTATTTCTTTCCCAAACATCTAGTAGTTAGATCTTAGACAGAGAATTATTTTTCCAATCTTCCTAACTTCTATTGTCCACCTTTGTGTCTCTTTATTTGCTGGTAGATTTCTAAAACTGTATCTTTCAGCTCTCTCATTGCATCTTTAATTTTACCCATCATTGTTTTAAATTTCATAATTTTTTGTTCTTATTTTGTATGGCATCATTTTTTATAAATGTAATAAGTTTATGATATTGTTTAAAATTTCTATCTGTTCCGTAAATTATTTTTATATCATTTTATTATTGTTATTATTATCATTTGCATTTGTTTTAGACTTTATGTTGAAAGTTTCTTTAAAATTTATGGGGCCTTGGCTGTCCATTCATTTTAAAGAGGAAGATACTAAAATGCTGAATAGGAGTTCTGAATGACTTAAGTGAGCTTGTAGAGTCTTGGGATTCAGTGTAGAGTACATGGGGAATAAAGAACCTTGCCTTTTCCACTAGGCCGCCACATAATCACTAAGGGTGATTCCCTTTTTCTAGAGAAGGATTCTTCAGTCTCCTGCCAAACATTAGAAGCCTAACTGACAGAGTGCCTGTCCCTAAGTTTTACCTTAGGGTAAAGTCAGGCCTTCTCTCTTAAATTGATAGACTTTTATGTAATATTCTACCTCCCACTCTGCCTGGTATCTCCAGGTTGAAATACTACCTTTTTGAATAAATTTCCAATCCTCTGATAAGGAAGGAGTGGAACTGGTCTCTATCTGTGTAGTGTAAGAGGAAGACATTTGGAAGCACCCACTTCATATGCATATTTTCCATCAATTTCTGCCTATATTTAAATATACATGGTTTTTCCAATTCCCAAGTCTTATAAGACTCTCACAAAGGGAATTGTTTCCTTCTCCTGATATCTTCCTCTTTAAGCATTTTGTAATTAGCATTCCCAACCTGGCTAAGTTGTGTTCTCTATTTTCCATTTCTTTTCTTTTTTTAAAATTTTTTTGTACAAAAAATAATTAAAAAAAAAAAATTATTTCTGAGAAAGAGAGACAGCATGAGCAGGGGAGGTTCAGAAAGAAAGGGAGACACAGAATCCAAAGCAGGCTTCAGGCTCTGAGCTAGGTGTCAGCACAGATTCCAACACGGGGCTTGAACCCATGAACCGTGAGATCATGACCTGAGTTGAAGGAGGACACTTAACCTACTGAGCCACCCAGGCGGCCCTCAATTTTCCATTTTTAAAACATCCCTTTGTCATCTCCAGTTGTCTCCTTTCTCACCCCACTCTTCTTGGGGATTTATATTCTCCTATTTCCTTACCATCACTTTTTCATCCGTAGGATTTCCAAAGGTGGCAATTTCCCAAAGATTGTGAGTTTGCTTAAGATGCCCTAGCAAATACCTCAGACTGGTTTAAACAAGGGAGACTTCTTTTTTTTTTTTTTTACAATTTTGGAGGCTAGATATCCAAGATCAAAGTTTCAGCAGGTTTGGTTTATTTTGAGACCCCTTTCCTTGGCTTGCAGATGCCTGCCCTCTCACTGTGTGTTCCCATGGTTTTCTCTGTGTGCGTGTACATGTCTCGTATCTCTCTTCATGTTAACAAATTTCCTCTTTTATAAGAACACAAGTCATTCTGAAGAGGACCTACCCTAATGACCTCATTTAATCCTAGTCATCTTTAAAGATCTTATCTCCAAAACCAGCTATATTTTGAAGTACTGGGTAAAAGGACTTTAACATATGAATTTGAAGAAAACATAATTCAGCCCATAACAAAGGTCATGTTTAAAATTATTTTACAAACTCTTGGGGTACCTGGGTGGCTCAGTCGGTTAAGCCTCTGACACTGGCTCAGTATTCAAAGAAGCCTATATCCTTTTACTAAAAGACACTACACTTACCTATCCAAATTAATAGTATTCTCTGTGAAAAAGCACACTCTGCATTAATTTATTCACACACTTATTAAATAACAAATATTGGGTATCTATTTCTGCAAGTTCTTAGTTTAGCAGCACAAGGGACACACAAGTAACTCAGATCCAGTACTAAATATAAGAGAATTTCACAGAGAGTGACAAAAGCTAAGGGCTTGAAGCACATTAGAAAGCTCTAAAAGTCTGGCACATGGCTTTTCTCACTTGGCAAATACAAGGGGTTGAAGAGCATGGCTACATCTTTTGCTTCTCAGAAGTATTGATCCACAGAAAAATATTAATGATTAACCTAAACATAAGCAATGAGAGGCTGTTAGTTTGTAGTGACAATTTTTGCCTTGGCCATCTATATAAATTACATGCAGAATTAGTATAAAGCAGTAAGTTAAATGATCATTTCATTTATTGGTAAGCTACCCTGGTCCTTTGCCAAAATATGAGGACTAACTTTGGTCTAACCTGAGACTCCTTAATGAGAAGTCTTAATTGCTATTCCTGGAATGTTCTGTGTATATATCTCTCTGCCCCTCCACTGGATATTGGGGATTTTCTGTGTGTATAAATTTTAGCTGAAAGAAATAATTTATGCAAGGTTTTCTTTACCCTGTGTCTTTCTTTTTTTAAAGCATTTTTAAACATTTATTCATTTCTGACAGAGAGATAGAGTGTGAGTAGGGAGGGGCAGAGGGAGAAGCCGGCTCCAGGCTCTGAGCTGTCAGCACACAGCCTAATGTGGGCCTCAAATCCATGAGCGGTGAGATCATGTTCTGAGCCGAAGTTGGATGCTGAACCAACTGAGTCACCTAGGGGCCCCTACCCTCTGTCTTTCATGGGCAACTTTCTATATTTGGCATCACTACCGCTATATTACAGTCCAGATACGCAATCAGGCAAACTCAAACTTTGTGGATACTAGAAAGCATTTGGGAAAGAAACTACCTAAATTTTAGGATTTTCCAATCAAAAGATTATTTTCTGCAGCAAAGACTCATTACATATTATATATGTGTATTAATGTATTTAGCAACATATTGCTAAATGCTTTTTCTTTTCTCAGCAAAAAAGAAATTCAAGTGTCATTTGTCATTCCTTACAGCAATGCTGAGCACTGGGGATTTATACTCTATTATTCCCTTGCCTCCATGTTAAGAGAGGATTTTCAAGAGTAGCAATTTAAAAGGTTGTTTGTGGGGAATGTGGGAAAAAATAGAATTTAAGAGATTTGGGGAAAAAATGTGTAAATGCTGTTTGAATTTCTTGCCTCTATCACTTGGAGATATGGATTGATTTGGGAGGGACTCAAATTCTCCAAGCCCCAGTTCTTTGTGGATAAAATAGAAACATTATCAACTTGATTACAGACTGGTGCCTTCTGGTAGGTATAAATGAGTCAATCTACATGAAAGCATCTCTTTCTTTTGATATTTGTAAGTATCCACAGATGTATCTGTTAGCATACGTATGCCCACCACTCAACTAGGTGCTAGTTGTAGCCCAGAAACTTATAGTCTGGAATAAAGCATATATTCTAGAGTGATTCAAATGACAGTGAAATCTTACACCAAAAGATAGTTCAAAAGCTACATGACTAGATGCCCTATGATCATACTGAAAATAACAGGGCTCCCATATGTCTCTGAATCCTCACTGAATGCCAGTATGTCCATTATTATTTATATTCAAGATAACCTTAAAGCCTAGGTTTTGTTACTCTAATTACATAGAGTATGAATGTGAGGATCAGAGAGGGTAGGCAATTTGCTCAGGAAAGCAGATCATTTTACTTAGACCCTGAGCCTGTCCTCCTTCCATTAGGCTCTGCCATCCTTAAATCACAGCACAGTGCAGTGATTTAGATGCACTCTAAATCACTCTGCAGATGTCGTTAGGGCAGACAGATGAACTAGACCTTGACAAACGGGGAGCATTTGGGCAGGCCAAGAGGAAAGTTGGGACACTTCAGGAGAGGGGATCGCGAGCCAAGGCATGGAGAGTGAAACGGAGAAGGCATATCTGAGAAAACTCCAGACCAGTTTGACTTGAGTTAAACTGCGTGGATGAGAAGCAGAGACAGGACCAGAAAAGTAGGTTGGGGCTAATTTTTGAGGCCTTGAATGCCAGAAAGAAGCATCATTAGCTAGCTCATACAAAAAAAAAAAAGGAACTTCCAGAGGGAGTACTGTGCTGCATTGTAGAGACATCAAGACATAAAAGAAAAACACAAACAAAACCTATAAAGCAAAATCAGCAACAAAACAGCATTTGTCTTTGTGGGGCCAAAGGTCCACAGTTACTCCAGTGTGTGGAATAATTCTTTGGGGCGTCTGAGGATCGGATGCAGAGACAGGTGGAAGGGGGTTATCATTTGGATGCTCTATCACGAGCAAAAATTTGTCAAGAAACCCTTCGTAAAGAAGATGAATTTACTCTGTAAGTCCCAGGCAGTGAAGAAAGGATTTGAATAGCGAGATTATATGATAAAAATACCATTTTCAGGAGATTAATCCAACAGCAGCATGTGACAGGCACGATGCAACGGCTGGAGATGGGAAGTTGGAGCTCAGTAACTAGAGGACCACTGCACTGCCCAGACAAGAGGAGTGGGTGGTGGCGGTGGACATGGAAAGGCAGGAAGGCATGAAGTTTTATGCTGAAAATTTGGGGGCACGTGACAATTGCTGACAAGGATAAGGAGGGAAGAGGATTTAGATAAATGGAAAAATGTATCGTCTTGGAGAGAAATATTTGAGTTCGACTGAGGAATACTGATGCAAGCAGAAAGGGGAGTTGAGGTTATCCAGCCTGACACTCAGACAGCAGGATTTCTAGAAGTTGGAGAGACGGGTCTGGAGCAGGAGGGCTGTACATTTCTGTATGTGGTCCAGCCTCTATCTGCTTCACAAATCCCAAAAATGAGAACTTGATTTCTGTCAGACACTCAGAATTGAGAGTTATAAATTATGAAAGCAAACGCATGACAATAACACAAATGATAATAATAATAAAGGCTAATATTTGTTGAGGACTCATTATACATAGGGCACTGTATTAAGTGTTTTATATGTATTATTGGTATTATTTCATTAAGCCTGATAACAGCCTTCTGATGTAAGTACTATTATTACCCCATTTTACAGATGAGGAGACTAAGGCAACAAAAAAAGAAAGCAGCATGTCCAAGATAACATAGTCAATGAGTGCCAGAGTCTGAGGTCAAACGCGGACAGTCTAAATACGGACTTTGCAATATTGGTAGCCACCAGCCACGCAACGCTATGAAGACTTGAAAAGGGACTAGTGTGAACTCAATTTCTAGTCTTATTTAATTTTCACTAATTTATGACTAAATTTTAAAACTGACAGTTGATTCCATTATTGGAGAACTTTTAAGTATATTTAGAACAGCCTGAGTTAAATGAATTTACATTTCCAATCATAAATTTTATGAAATCTAAATATAGATCAAGTACAAATAATAAAAAGTTAGCATCCAAATGGATATTTATATACATATACAGGATTTCCAAGACTTTAGTATGGGGAAAGGATTTGAAACACCTTAATGATCATTTTATATATTGATTACAGGTTGAGATGATACTCCTGCATAGTGCGTTAAATAAAACACATAGTTGAAATTACCTTTACCTGTTTCTTTTTACTTTTTGTTTATTCATTTATTTTGAGAGAAAATGTGCACACCAGTGGGAGAGGGGCAGAGAGGGGGAGAAAGAGAATTTCAAGCAGGCTAAGCACTGTCAGCACAGAGCCGAACACAAGGATCCATCCCACCACCCTGGGATCATGACCTGAGCCCAAATCAAGAATAGGATGCTTACACAATGGAGGCACCCAGACACTCCTCCTGTTTCCTTTGAAATGTAGTACTAAAAAAACTGAAGTTACAAGTGTTGCTTACCTAATATTTCCATTGGCCAGCACGGGTCTACGTACTGAGAAATAAATAAACAAGCGGCCAGCTGCATGACAAGACAACTGACAACGTTAATGGGGCACAGGTTACTTTTCTTCCTGCTTTGAGATTTTTTTTTTTTTTTTTTTTTTGAGGATGTCTGTAAAGAATACAGAAGTTGTCTTAGATCAATGGGACACTGAGCCCTGGATCTGACTGCATTGCTGATGTCTCCAGTCTTTTTTTTTTTTTTTTAATATTTTTTATTTATTTCTAGGAGAGAGAGAGAGACAGCATGAGCAGGGGAGGGTCAGAGAGAGAGGGAGTGACAGACTGAAACAGGCTCCAGGCTCTGAGCTGGCAGTCAGCACAGAGCCCGACGCGGGGCTCGAACCCACGAACCGCGAGATCATGACCTAAGTGAAAGTCGGACGCTTAACTGACTAAGCCGCCCAGGCGCCCCTCCAGTCTTTTGTCTGGGTCAACTCTTCCACAGTTTGCAGGGGAGACAAGTGGAACTACCTTCTCTTATGTGTGTGTCTTATATTTGTTTACTTCTCAAAGGTGAATTGTTTTTGCTCACAGCTGTTTTCTATCTTCCAACCACAAGCTCTATCTTTACAGCAGTCTCAGTCTAAGACTGATTTATCAGACAACTCCAGAAGAGAGCACAACTAGAGCTCCTTGGAGCTGTTCTGAGAAAATAATAACTAGAAAACTAGCAGTTATTCAATATCAATGTACAGCCATCTATGTTGATTTTTTTTGGAGGGGCTCATAGTCTGATAGTGTGTATACACATAAATGGTGTGTTTGAGAACTGTTGATAATAATTCAAATGTTTGCCCTTCTAAGTGTTGCATGGGTGATAGATAAAAGGTAGATGATTTTAACTAAGTGGGAAAAAAAGGATGATAGCTAAGCACTTGTGAATCTTTGAGTATTGCAAAAATTAAGGCAGTGTCATTTATCAAGAAAAGAAATCTAAAATTCGACCAATTTTCAGGCATTCAGTGTATATAGCGCAATGTGTTCCCGAAGTTAGAATCATCCAGATGTTTTAAATTGGTCGGAGTAAACATTTGATTCATCACAGATTCACCAGAGTCAGAAGTAGAAAATTCACATCTACTTGCAAGCCAAGGGGAGTAGTGCTTTTTGCATGCTCTACACCAGCTGTCTCGACATACTTAGCATCTACTCACAGAGTATTTCAGGTCAGTGGATTTATAGCCAAATGCCATTATAAGAAACTCTGATAAAATTATATTTCCATATTTATACAATATATGCATAGAATATTTCATCCTCCATGAGATCTTCCAATTTTTGAAAATATTGTCAATTAAGTGTCACTGCAACTGATAAATTGATCTATTTCACTCATTTCTAATGTTTACTTATTAAAGTATTGGCTAAGCATCTTTTGTTATAACTCTCTATCAAGAGACCTTAAGCATAAATTCTTTACAGATTTTATATACACATAACATATATCGTGTTACAAGTATGTGAGGAATGACAAAGCACCATAATCTGGGGGTTACAGCAGTGAGGTCCTCACACAATAAGGCAGATATAAAGTAATTTCCCTGGTCAAGTGAAAAGAGAGGTTCAGGAAAAAGATAAACAAATCCATTAGAGAGGACGTTAAATGCATTTGAAATGGCCTCAATAAAATAGGTAAGCTCCTGGGAAAATAATGTACCTAACCACTGATAAAACTGCTTTCAGAACTACTAAAAGGGAATAACACAAATACCCACATGCAGCCTATTGAATTTCCAAGAAGAAATGTTTTGTTAAGAAGAAAAGGCTATTTTTTTACACAAACAACATATTAGAGACGATAGAACACAATCTCATAGCTAATTCTCAACTGGGTAACTATAAGCTTCTTACCGGTGACTGGGGAATGGCATACTATTTTTGTTGGGTCCTTTACTGTTTTCTTCTGTAATTCCAAAATCAGGTAGTTCCATCCACAATAACTATCAGGCCAACTTTGTTTGATATCTGGAAATTGTGCCACTTAAAACAAATTCTCACTTAATATTAATTGCTGAGAATGTAATAATAGTATTGGGTCATTTGTGTCTTATTAATATTTACTTTTTGTAAACATCTGTTAAAAACATTTAGGATTGAATATGACAATGTGATTTGAAATTAATGGTGAGTTTAAAAATGAATGCCATTTTACAAAGTGTTTGCAATTTATGTATCTTACAATTTAGCGAGCATCTGAGTGATCTCAGCAATAAAATATTCAGGAACAAAGTCTGATTTGTTTTGCACGCTACTTTTAATTATTTATCTTCTATTCAACCTGCATTTAGAAGTCTGCATAATATATAAGTAAGGCTCTGAATTGGAAACAAATAAACTAGCAAAAAGCAAATTGGCTTATGAGTTAGAAAAAATTAAGCTTCTTAAATGAAGGCTAGCTCCCAAATGTACATGTTCCCAAGGGATCTTTGCTTGGCCCTCTTTGGTTTTCCTCTCCAATCCTCACTTCTTCTTACTCTTGCTTTGGTATTTGTTGGCTCATCTTCATCTTTTTGTACTGACAAATTCTCAGAATCAGTTTATCCATCAAAAAATTATTTCCTCTCAAACCTGCTACTCCTCTTCCTAGTCCCTATTTCTATTCCCTCTACAACTCTTCTGCCAGAAATCCAGGACCATTGTGATGAGGACATCATCATGGTAACCTCATTCTCTTTTCCTTGCTTACACAAGTTTTCAAGTCTTGCCTGTCCTTTCTCCATTAAGTCCCCTTCCCATCTATATTATTAATACATACATCACTATGTTTTAAACCTTAAATGCTTGCTCTCTCTTAAAAAACTTTTCCTTATAAATTTTCATATAGTGACTGTAGAAAGTATAGAAGATACAGGGGTCCTTGCATGGTTCAGTCAGTTAATCATCCATCTCTTAATTTCTGCTCAGGTCATGATCTCATGGTTTCATGTGTTCAACCCCTGCATCAGGCTTTGCACTGAGGGTGCAGAGCCTCTTGGGATTTTCTATTCCTCTCTTTAGGCACCTCCTCTGCTCTCTCTCTCTCTCTCTCAATAAACAAACAAACAAACTAAAAAAATTAAATAAAAAGAAAATAAAGAACATAAAAAGAATAACCACAATTAATAATGTGATCCATCATCTTGTGCTAAGTAGTACGTTCTTACCTCTGGAGGAGACTACTCCTCTAACTGTCTACCAGTCTCTTTAGTCTTCCATGGCTCCAGACTATGTCTTTATTAATGCCATTTTATTCTTTCTTGAGCAAAACTAAGATTGTAGGTAGCACCCCCCCTGCTCAAAAATCTTCAATAGCTCCTCTTGTTCAAAAAATATTTCCTACCTTAGTTTTTGAGACCCTAAAAATCCAGGCTATTTCCAATTTCATTTTTCATGATTGCTTCTCAAGTTATTAAGTGTTGGCCACACTCATTTATGTTCCCTACAAATGTTCCCTTATTTCCCTGTATCCACATCTTCGCCAGATTCTTAAGTTCACATAACTAAACACAAACTACAACACCCAGTGCCATTTTGCCTACGAACCATTCTATGACCTGCCCAGTTAGAAATAACCTCTCTCTTCTCAGAGCTGCCAAAGCATTTTACTTCTGCTTTCCCTATGGTGCTTAATAGAACCAAAAGAACAAACTTTAGAGACTAATGACTGGGGCTTGGGTACCAATTCTCACAATTAAATGACTTCACCACCATGAGCAAAACCCTTAAGCTATTAAGGTCTCAGTTTTCTCATCAGTTGATAAGATATGAAAGAAGATGAAATATGAACATCTATTTTGTAAACTACAGAGTGCTGCAAAATGGGGGTTCTTTCTCTGCTAAGTGTCCCCTTTCAGGTATTGCCTTTCAGGAGAAGGCTTCAACCTCTTAACACCTCATTTGTAAGACCTTTCCTCAACAGCCCGGCTGGTGGTGGTGTTCAGCTCATGAGCTCCCAGAGGACTATTGACGTCCTTATGTGCTATAGTCTAACTTTCCCCTGTAGTTTTGCTTGAGCAACAAGACTGTGATCTTTTTGAAGGCTGGGAATTTGTCTTAGCCAGTTTTACAATCCTACCAGAGAGCTCTTAACTCAGTGCTTGTTCAGTAAATGTCTGCTGAACGAATGAAATACATAAGTGAATGATCACATGGATGAGTGCCATGTCGATCTTATGGAAGAGTTACTTAAGTTCAGTATTTGTCATCTCTCTTTGGCCTGTAAACTCCATGAAGGCAGGCTCTTGGTGTGATCCATCTTTGTATCCCTATAGCTCCATGTACATGATATGAAATGAATATTTCTAGAAAGCTGAATAGAAAACTGAAGCTAAGCAGGATCATGAGCTGCTTAAGCATATAATACTTTCCCATATGACAGGTTTTTTCCTGGTCTGCATGTAATCTTAATATCCTTTTAACTCTGCAAATGAAGCTAATTATACTTACCATCAACATGGGAGTTCCTTCCCAAATTGAATAGAAAGATGTTTATAAACATAGCTACTTTTTTTTTTTTTTTTTGGTGGTGGTACAGTAATACAAACTTCAGTCAGGTCATATACTACTTAGTTTAAGTTCTAACTTAAATATTAGTGGCAAAAATCTAGTATAGTAAATAACACCATGGGGAATCCCTTAAATAACTCAAATGTAAGGCAAAATGTTCACACAGTGGCAGGCGAGAAGATTTACATATTCCCCCTCACACTAGTGGACATATAGCCATTCAGTGTGGTGGCAGGTGAAGAGAGTGGAATTGCCCTATTTACATTGCTGTCTCTCTCTCTCTCACCTATTTCTTCAGTTTTGCTTAGTCTGTATATTTGAATTTGTGTTATTAAGTGCTCAGAGAGTGCAACTCTATTGAATTGTTCTTTTATAGCATGTCCTTAGTCACAATAGCTTGGAAAGATGAATGGGTCTTTCTAATTCTAACTAATTCTAATTCCAACTTAAGGCCAATCATCCCTATACTAACTTAAATCCAGATCTGACATGGAGAGTATATCGTGATGTAGTCAAAATAGCAATTTAGTTTTTAAAACTGCCAGTAATGTGAAGGTTAACTTTCATTTCCTTACTATGTTTTTAGGAGACTCTGAAGATATACTAAAGGCAAGAGAAAACGATAACCCTAGGGCTGGAATGTCCTGCTTCCATAGGACTCATCATACTGAATTTCTGACTTCTATCAACCTTAGGATTCAAATTATTTTTTGCCCAGAGGGAAAAAACTTTATCAATAACCACTACCACAAGAAAAACAAATATGAATGTGTGCGTGTGTATCTCAGAGGAACAAAATGTCTTGCACATCAAAATGATTAAGGACTCCCTTAGTAGCAGAGTATGACTGCAACCACAAGCAAAAGAAAGGGAAAACAGGATTGTGTTACTCTTGGTGTCACAGCCACTGAATTCCTCAAAGACAGAAAGAAAGGAGGAGAGAAGAGAAAGAAAAGAGAAGGGAAGGATCAACACAACAATAGCAACAACAACAACAACAAAAAGAGGAACTCAAAGAGAACAGAAAACTGCTGAAATTCTTGATGTTCTCATTATATACAAGAGTAGTTACCATGGTAACAGTTATCATATTGCTCACCCTACCTGGGATACCAGTATGTATTGTTCAGAAATAACAGTAGAAACAACAGTACATATTTTGAGTCAAAATGGCAGGAGCCAGAAGGAAATTACAAATTTAGGAAAATTGTATGCCCATCTTAAGGGCAAACTGAATAATTTGTGACTGTTCAACAGCTTTGAAACTTCTGTAGCTGTCTATAAACATATATATTTTTTTCTAATTATTTCCTGGACTAAAAATCAATGACTAAATGCCATAAATTTACAGTAATCTCGCATGTATTATGACAAATTGAAAGCTACATTTTGTAAGATGATTTGCTATGAATTCTCAAACAATCATAAGTTCAGATTTCAAGAAATCTTATTGGAATTTTAAACATTTTCATCATGTGAATTATGCAAATTCATTGTTTTCTAATTCAGCCATTTCTCAGGAAAAAAAAAGAAAAACACCAGAGATGGAGAATTTGTATTTTTATACTGAGGGTCAATTAAAAACCTTTGGAACTGAATATCTACCATCCAAAGGGCTTTGTTATAATATATTGGTATTGTAGACAAGTGAATACCACTGTAGCAATGAAAAGAATCCAACAAAAACATATACAGCCCTCCTGGGTGGAGTCTATGGAATTAATGATATAAAGATCACTTAAGAAGCTCTGATAGTAGGGGCACCTGAGTGGCTCAGTTGTTTAAGCATCTGACTCTTGATTTCAGCTCAGCCATGATCTCAGTCATGAGATGGAGCCCCACATCTTGGGGTTTCTATTGGGATTCTCTTTCTTCTCTCTGTCCCACCTACATTTGTGCACATTCTCTCTCTCTCTCTCTCTCTCTCTCTCAAAATAAATGAATAAAATAAAAAAAAAGCTATAATAGAAGATATCATTAATAAGCAGGAGTAGTTAAGACAGAGGGGAAGTGACTGAGATAAGAGTTCAATTAGAGACAAATGGAACTCAGTCATGATGGAGGAAGCTGAGATGAAGGCAGGAGAGTAGGGCGAGTTCTGTGTTTTTAGTTTGAATAAGCATGTAGTAATCGATTGATGTGCCTTTAAAAAAAATTGTTTAACAGTTATTATTTCTGAGAGACAGAGTGAGACAGAGCACAAGTTGGGCAGGGGCAGAGAGAGAGGGAGACACGGAATCTGAAGCAGGCTCCAGGCTCTGAGCTGACAGCACAGAACCCGACGCAGGGCTTGAACTCAGAGACCCTGAGATCACGACCTGAGCTGAAGTTGAACGCTTAACCGACTGAGCGACCCAGGTGCCCCAATGGATTAATTTTCTAACCAAGCAATAGAAGAAAAGGAATAAATTTTAAAAGTAAGATAATGCGTTCAATTTTGACTGTGAAAACACCCTGATAAATATTTGAGGTAGTGAGTGTCACACAAGTTTAAATGAGAAAAGCAGTCAGGGCTTGAGATGCACGTTTGGAAGTTGCTGAAATGGATGAAATGTTTTTCTAAAAGGTACACATATGTTTAACTGTCTCTGCTTACTTTCTTATTGCTAGTTGGAGAAACAAATTTCACAAAAATTCCTTGAATTCCTATTATACGTCAGGCCCTTTACAAAGCATTTTACACATGGTGATTTAGAACACGGGCTTAGACCTTGTTCCCATGGTCCCATAATTGAATGTGGAACAAAATACATAAATACATGATTACAATTGTGAGAGCAGCTAAAAAGATGATGGTGCAATAAAAGTATATAAATAGATGCTTAACATAATTTGCATGTTTAGGGACTGTTTTCCTGGGGAGGTTAAGGAGTGAGGAACACCACATCCGACCAAGAACCACATGAATGAAGTCCCAATAATCTTTCAAAATTCAGAACACATTCCACCTTGCTTGGGAAGCAGAGTACCTTTCCCTTGGACATCTACAGCTTCCTTCTTATCAACCTTCTCTCCAGGGTACCTCTCCTCACCACTGCTGGCAGAACTATCTTCTTTGCTGGAGTAGCCTTCCTTTTAGGGTCATAGAAAACATGGGATTATGGATCCAATCCAAGGTCATCACACTTGTTTCAAAGGTAGACTTGTTTCAGGTAGACTGACCGACCACTGCTCTTTTTTCTTTTTCCTTCTTTCAGATATTCTCTACTAATACATAAATGATTTGATAACAAGTTGCTATCCTAAATATGGAGTGATTTGTCAGGATTCACTATATCATTTACCGCAGTTTACAAAGTAACTTTGGGGCGCCTGGGTGGCTCAGTCAGTTAAGCATCCGACTTCGGCTCAGGCCACGATCTCACGGTTCGTGGGTTCAAGCTCCGTGTCGGGCTCTGTGCTGACAGCTCAGAGCCTGGAGCCTGTTTCAGATTCTGTGTCTCCCTCTCTCTCTGCCCCTCCCCTGCTCACACTGCCTCTCTCTCTCTCTCTCAGAAATAAATAAAAAACATTAAATTTAAAAAAAAAAAACAAAGTAAATTTAAAAGTGGTAACAGAAGTGTTCCTTTCCTAGCACCAGTTTGACTACATAAATAATTGTGTGCAGTGCAAGAGCAAAGTTATGGAAAACTAAAAACAATAACAGCAACAAAACAACAATGAAAAAAATGCAAAGTGTTGTTAAATAATTTAACATCTCTAATTGGATGTAGAAACGTGATGAACACATGAAGGTTCACTGTGATTACATATAGTCTCCTGTACTTTACTGGCAATAAACATCCAAAGTATTGTAAATAGTCCTATTCTACTCCTTTTGGCACAGGTACAGTTAGGTGATGGGTGAGGGCAGAGGGACAAAGGTTAACATTCATGACCATTTTTATTTATCCCTTGCAGTGGGCAATGGATTGGAAAACTGACCTTTTTAAACTTCAGTTGGAAGGTATTATCTACTGCTTTTTTCTGTGTTTTAAAATCCTAAATTACAAATAAGACACCAATAATTCGCTTTTAAATTGCACTTTCAATGAATAAATTAAATTAAATAATTATTTACTGTTTCTCTCCAAAGTGAAATAAAGAATTGTTTGGTTGATTCACTTTTTAAAAAGAGTCATCTCCCTCCCTACTTTCTCCACTTTACTTTTGCCTCTCTCCTCCCTGTGTCATTATACGTCAGACACCTGATCTTTATAGTTTCTACAATATTTCCATCAGGGCTTGGTTCACACAACATGTCGCTCATCTTCAGGCCTCATCATCCCCAGGGGAACATTTTCCAAATGCTCAGACTGTGTTAGGTACCAATTCATATACTCTTATTGGGTCCTTGCCTCCTTTTGAACAGTTCTCACAGGCTTAATGAAAAAGATCTCAGGATCAGTTGGTGTTAACAAGATTGGGGGAGAGGGGAATTTCAGGCAGACAGTGTGATCAGTAATTCTTGACACCTAAAATGAGGAGTATAATGGATGGTAAGTGAAATTTACAAGGACAGAGAGATAAGAAGGGAGTAGGGGCCCCAGGGTAGCTCAATTGGTTGAGCTTCCGAATTTTGGTTTTGATTCAGGTCATGATCTCAGGGTCATGGAATTGAGCCTCCTGTGGAGTTATGCACTGAGTGTGGAGCCTGCTTAAAATTCTTTCTTTCTCTTTCTTTCTCCCTCTGCCACCTCCCCTACTTGTACTTTCTCTCTAAAATAATAATTTAAAAATATTTAAAAAGAAGGGAGTAGATCATCATCATTTGGAATTTAGACTTTTTTTTTTTTTTGTCAGCAATGAAAAGCTACTGCTATAGGCATGGAAATGTCATGAGGAAACTTGAGAAAAATAATCTGTGGATGACGAATCAGAACAAGGATGGAAGTAGAATAAAGATGCCAGTTATGAGGCTAGCAGTCTTTCAGGCAAAAGAGTGCTAAGGCTTGACTTAGGAGGGCATACTGGGTTGGCAATAAAGGGATGGAGGAAGAATGCATTTGACACCAGCTAGTAATGGAGTGGTTAGGCTGAAGGGAAGAAGTATTGAGGAGGACTTCTTGGTCTGGACATGGGTCAATGAGGAAATGGAAGGTGATGAGGATCTCTGGGTCATTTAATTTCAAATATACAGAGTTTTAAGTTCTCTGGAGGACCTCTGGATCACAGGCAGTTCGTTGTACTCTGGAATTGAGGAGAGAATGAGCAATCTGGAAATAAATTTTAGTTTGAACTATGACTACCAACAATTGTTACCCAAATGTAAGGCGGGCGGGGCGGGGGGAGGTGTCAGAAGAAATCCCAAGGATAATTAGAAATTTTATTTGGTGAAAAGAAGGGCCTTTCATCAAAGAAAGCACTCCCTTTCTCTCAGGGCTTTCCCTCATGAAATGTGCTCCTTGCTATTAGGATGAGCTGGATTTGAGGAAAACATACATATGGCTCACACATTCGCAGTCAATGTGCCCATGCATGTAGTTGTGGGGATGGATGGGGACGGTCCAGCAGAGCTCCATTACACCAAGCCAGTAAGATGATCACTTAATATTTGTTACCTTCTGTGTAATTTCAGCTAGTATTTTTCACTTCACTTTGAAAAGCCGATCAATGTTTAGCACCTGGCCTGAAGCTATAAGAATGTATTAGATCATTTATTCTGCTCTCTCTGTAATGAAATCCTAGTAGTACCTCTACTGAAAGAATAACAGGTCCTGACAGTGCAACAAAGCCACTAATTCAGACAAAGCAGAAGATTGGACAGTTTGAATCACAAAATATTTTAGACCATTTCAGAAGTGTGACAAGTGTCTATTTTTACTAGGCTAAGAAAGCATTTATCTACTGGCTACCATGAGAAAGAGAAGAGAAAGTGCTTTTATGAATATACTAAAAATATCAATAGTATGGAGATCATGATCTCACGGTTCATGGGTTCGAGCCCCATGTCAGGCTCTGTGCTGACCGCTAGCTCAGAGTCTGGAGCCTGTCTTCTGATTCTGTGTCTCTCTCTCTCTGACCCTCCCCTCCTCATGCTGTCTCTCTCTCTCTCATTCTCTCTCTCTCTCAAAAATAATTTTTAAAAAACATTAAAAATTTTTTGAAAAGGCTTCTGAGGAGTTTCGAAGTATGTCCCAATCAAATTTGTTTACATAAGTGTTTTTCAATCTCAGTACTATTGAGATTTGGGGTCAAATAACTCTGTATTGTAGAGATTGTCCTTATGTATTATATGGTGCTTAACTACATCCTGGTCCTCTACCTATCTTGATACCATTAGCCACCTGCCAACTTATGAAAGTTAAAAGTGTCCCTACCCACTGTCAAATGTCCCTGGGAGTAAAAGTGCCCTAGTTGAGAACCACTGGTTACACTGATAATGAATTTAATACATATTTAAAATAAAAGACAATAGGAAAGCAAATGTTGGTCTAGGCTCTGTTTGAATGATTACAGATTCCACATTAAACAGGTTTTATTTGATGATGATTTGTTGTTTAAAAGGTGTAATTGTTTTCTTTGGTTTGTACCTAAGTGGGAAGCATTTTTTAATATTATGTAATGCCTCACCCCTGCAGGGTCAGACTCAACTGATGAAATACATTTTTATGAACACGAAGTCATGGATTATGTGGGATCATAGTGCAGCTCCTTCCCTCTTCTATAGGCAACACTAGTGAATCATTTCTACACATACAATGTGCTATATGCTGAACTGTGTCTCCCCAAAATTCATATGTTGCATCCCTAATACCCAGTACTCAGAATGTGACTGTCTTCTAAGACAAGGTCTTTAAAAGGGTCATCAAAGAGGCCACTGGAGATAAACTTTAATACACTCTGACTGGTGTTCTTAGCAGAAGAGTAAATTTGGACACAGACACTCAGGATGCACACACAGAAGAACGACCATGTGAACACAGAGGGAGAAGGTGGCCATGTGCAAGCCAAGGAGAGAAGCCTCAGGCAAAACCAAACATGGTAACACATTCATCTTGAACTGCCAGTCTCCAGAGCTGTGAGAGAATAAATTTCTGTTGCTTCAGCCACTCAGCCTGCAGTATTTTGTTATGGCAGCCCTGGCAAAATAATACACCATTAAGGTAAACAAGTTGCTTGATGATTGGGCTGACATCCAAGTGTGCAACTTTGCAATCTTTCCCTGAGGATAAAATGGACTGATTAACGTACACTTAAACTCATTCTTTTCCTTCCGGGTTCCTGGCTCTTTGTATCCTGCTTTTTTCTAAGCCCAGAGACAATAGATACAACAAGTCTACCTATAGGATTTAGAAAAAGAGAAGCCAGCGAGTGTATGAGAGAAGTAGATGGGAACAAGAAGGAGCAGAGGACACAGGGTAGAGGCACTGAATACCTGGGCTGAGGGCGGGGGGAGGCCGGGCACTGCACTTGGCTGTGAAAGCCAGAGCGCTAGCACACAGACAGTTTCCACACTGGGGTTTCAGTGAGCTCCGCCTCATCCCTTCTCCAGTTCGTTTTCTACTTTGATAGATATTCCGTGAGTTTTACATGATAGCAGGACAAACAGAACCAGCGCTCACATTTCACAATTTTGGTAACTCACTTTATGAATTTATACATCATAAATTAATATACCTCACTTCTTACGGTTGCAAATTTCTCCCTCTGTAGGAACTCTCCTCCGCCTGCTTGCACCTTGACTTTTTCTCCCCCTTTCTACCACATGGAGCTTTATATATATACTTATGAGTATAGAAATGACTTCCAAATTCTGCTTTGCTTGAACTGGTAATAACAAAGGCTGTGATCCCCAACCACTTAAGCCAGTAGTCTAAAGTCAGTCTGTAGGCAGCTTCTGTAGGAAATAAGGAAGGAGAACACAGTTGATCCAGGAGAATGGCAAAGGCAAAGTCTTGCCAAAGACTCTGTGCAGTCGCACCCAGGGAAGTGCTATATATGCCTGTGCCAAGATGAGTAACATGCTTTCCCATCATTTATTTATTAAACAAGTATTTATCATCTGGTCTATGCTGGGCTCCTTCCTGGGCACTAAACAAGACATGATGACCATGAACAAGACATGATCTACACACTCAAAAACCTGCAGCCTGGGGTGAGGAGGGAGTGAAAGAGCCAGATTAAATCTGGTTACTCAGTCCCAATATATTAAAATTAAGACATCAAAATTTTTAAAAAATTAATATTCAATTTTGAGACAGAAGGATAGAGAACAAGTGGAGGAGGGTAAGAGAGAGGAGAAGATACAGAATTAGAAGCAGGCTCCAGGCTTGGAGCTGTTAGCACAGAGCCTGATGCGGGGCTCAAACTCATGAGCTTTGACTTCATAACCTGAGCTGAAGTGAGATGCTTAACTGACTGAGACATCCAGGCACCCCAATACATCAAAATTTTATAAAATTTAAAGGAAATTACATTTCTTTCAGGAGTAAAAATAGAGTTCTAGAGTTTGCAGAATCAAAAGTAATTAAAAGGAAAAAAATTGAACTCAAGAATATGGAAAATCCTTAGGATCACAGATGGTAGGACTGCCATTCTCTTCAACATTGAGCTTAATTAAGATTCAGTTGTGTTAACTGCATTGTTAATGTCTTCACTGATGCTCGAAATAAAAATTAAAAGTATTAAATAAGCATGTAGTCACACTACTAATATAGCTAATTTTTAATTTGGAAATTATTTCCATGTGTTCCAAGAAAACATAGTTAAGGCATTATAAATAAGGATGCATCGGGATTTTAATTGAGCCATCTTTTGCATAGATGATTAGACTTCCTTCTTTTTTCTCCCAATTTAGTGAAAAGTCAAATTTCTTTTTATTAACTAAATTTTATGCTTCATTAAATAGGCTACAACATCAACATAGTCCCTCTTCTTCCTTCCTTCCTCCCTTCCTTCCTTCCTTCCTTCCTTCCTTCCTTCCTTCCTTCCTTTTTTATTCTGTACTTTTAGTACTTAAGAAAACAGCGTCCTCTCTGCCATAGACCACAACTGTGACTACATGGAAATAAACTCAAACATGCTGTTTTAGTCAAATCTTAGATGAATCCCAGCAAGCAGTTCTGAAAACTTAACCATTTAATTTGGGGTAGATTTTAGGGAATCTAGGATGATAATCTACCACCATTCCAGGTGTATTGTTTTCTCGGCAGACTAGAAAAATGTTCAAATAAAAGCTTTAAAATTTAGAACAAAAAATGTGGTATACAGTAAAAATATATTGTCTCTGATTTGGATCTTCATTCATTCATCCACCCCCTCCAACCAATGTTTTCGTTAGATGTTTGTTATACTTCCATGGGATAAAAACTCCTGATATAATGATTTAATGATTACATGTCTTTTCAAAAAAAGCCATCTAGTTTATTTACTCTCTCTATATAAGGAATGCACTATGTTAAAAGAAAAGTTGGACCTGTCATTTTCAAGAAGTCTATGCTACAAAATGCTGGTTATTGCCAAATGCCTGGCAAGAATATTTGCCTGTCAAAATACACTGTGATATTTAATGTACAAACTGATTGGGTGTTGGTCTGAAGTTGCCTGGGTATGATACAATATGCTAATAGTCCACGTTATACGCAGATATACATTGGTTTATATAAATACAGAATTCTCCTGCCTTATATAGAAAGTTGATTACTTTTAAGCAGAAAAAAAATACGTAAAATGAACGGGGACATAGCATCTACATGTGAACTTGACAACTTAACAGGGTTTGTTGTATCATACCACTAATTACAGAAGGGAGTAAGGAGACAGCAACTGAGCCATGTCCTGTGTCTCATAACATGTTTTCTTGAAGCATCTTAAAATAGTTGGTAGTTGCCCCTAGTGTGGAACAAATTCAGATTGTGCTAGAACTGAAAAGAAAAATTTTGATACTCTGGGAAAAAGAGAAAATATTTCCCCTCAAAAACATTGAAAAAGGTCATTGCCATAAAATCATAAAAACTTTTTTTTCCTCAGTTGAAAAACTAAGCCGAGGCATTTTTGAAAGTTTGGACAACTATTTTTTTTTAATTAATCAAACATCTGAATGTTACTTCATATTTATAACCAGGTCAAACCTGACAAATTATATGCTCTGTGAGTATGCGTGTGAGTGTGAGAGTGCGTGTGTGATTACAACAAGAAAAGTAGACGAGTAAGATGATAATGATAATCTTCAAGTAAAATATGTTACTTTTAGAATTTTAGATTTTTCTTCTTAGAATTCATCAACTTCAGGAGAACTGGCATTTTCAGAGAGAAGTGAACATTCTTATAAAATGCTTCTGATGTTCATTGTGAAATGGTGAATAAAATAACTGTTTAAAACTGAACTGAGGGATGATTTTAGGAGCCATGAGTCAAACATATCATCCCTGTTCTGACACTGCATAACAATGCTGGAAGACAGAAGGGGTTTACTTATTGCACACCCACTTTCCTTCTAAAGAAAACACTGAGCTCAACTTTGAGATTCCTTATTATACAGCCTGAGTTTGCCTGTGTAGTGTGTGTGTGTGTGTGTGTGTGTGTGTGTGTGTGTGTTTGCGTGAGTGGGAGCATGCACACATGTCTGTGTGGTATGGGGGTGTATAGAGTTAGCAGAATCCTGGAACACTGATCTACAAATGACATTTTCTTTGAAAGGAAAATATCTAACCCTATCCTGGCCTCCACAGTGATCACATGAAAATTAATGTTTTTAGTATAATTTTAACATATTTGTTGCACATTGACCTTGAGGAATGTTATGTATAGATCATGAGATACTGGGAATTTGGCAATAAAAGTCATTAGTAAATATACCCATTATTCCGCTGAAGCCTCTTTATGGATGATTCATTATGGATGATCCCGATGGTCGTACAAGCACTAACAATGTTTCAAAACCTTAAAATCTACAGACTCTGAAATCAGATCAGCTTTTGGCAAACAGCAAAGACTATTTTCCAGCTTTTCTCTTTGGTTAATTTTTTTCTAACTATCCAGTATGCTGAATTTTAAAATTAATCTGTCACCCTGACCCTCCCACCTCAGCAGACCTCCAAAGCAGCTACCAAAGGGTAACAAAACACAATTTCACTGACAAACAGCTAGAAGAAAGGAAAGCATTACCGTCTCCTCTGTGGCTTAATATCAATTGGCTTGTTGATTGCATAAGGAGATCCATGAACGTAAGGGCTTCGGAATCTAGCCACCTTCCCCAGCGTCAGGTACTCAGAGCTGGCTGGCAAACTCATTTTATCCAAAAGGCAGGAAGTAAAAACAAATCTTAGTAGTCAGACCAGCATTCCTGGGAATGCTGGAAAGAACATGTCAGATAATGGATTTCAGACATATGCTGCTCACTGGTCGCCGGGTGCTGCTTTTCTTCAAAAGTAAACGCGTGTTTCTCCCCGGCTACTCGCGCTACCTTGTTTTCTGTTCATGGATACAGGAAGCTTGTTGCTTCTTTCTAACCAGAGTCGTGTTCTGACCAATTATTGGCTGAGCAGATGAAGTAGAAATTCTGTAGCTCCACAAAACCCCATCTCCACTCAAACCAAATTTCTGAGTAGGCAGCAAGGTTTAATCCATTTGTGTCTAATGTCTAAAAGAACATCAACCCAATGTAACAGTGGTTGGGAAATCAGTTATTTACCTATACACCAAGCATGCATCTGATAAGGAGAAAATAATCCATTATTTGGTATATTTTAAAAGGGGTAAATTGTTTGCTAAATTGATTACAGATACGTAGAAAATGAGATGGGCACATGGAAATGATTATGGGTGGTTTTCCAATTTTCTGGTCAAAAATTGTGGGTTCTCATTCATAAATTACTGTTCACAATAGAACGGAACTCAGCCTCTCAGGGACCTAAATACTGTAGGCTAAGGTCTTTATAACACTAACACTTTTATACGAATTTTATTTTTCTTATTAGAAACATTCTCTAAGAAATGTCTGCTCACTGGATTAAGACTGATTGAAAAAGTGATAGGAAGCTCTTTAACAATGGTTTCTATGCCAGTTTTTCATAACAGTGAGTGACAAACTGAAGAAATTGTAAATGATGCCAGATAAGTACACCTAAGGGGGCAGAGTCAGAGCAAAGTTACAGCTTTAATTAGCTCATAGTTCTGACCAGCCCTTGTCCCATTTCCTAGTGTTCTAGCAACGAAACCACTGAGGCCCTGAGTGCCTAAAGATAGGAGGAGTTCAGAGTACTGTGAAGGGTAATTTTTATATTTGAAAATGATTTCTTATCCAGGATTTGAATAAACACAACCTATTTATTTCAGAGTCCAGGACCTGAGCAAACACAAAGTTGCTGAGAGAGAGCTATATTCTATTGTGTAGCGGCCAAGGGTTGAAATATAGCCATCCTTTTTTTTTTTTTTTATTAAAATGTTTTATTTATTTCTAGGAGAGAGAGAGACAGCGCGAGCAGGGGAGGGTCAGAGAGAGAGGGAGTCACAGACTGAAACAGACTCCAGGTTCTGAGCTGGCAGTCAGCACAGAGCCCGACGCGGGGCCCAAACCCACGAACCGCGAGATCATGACCTAAGCGAAAGTCGGACGTTTAACCGACTAAGCCACCCAGGCGCCCCTAGCCATCCTTTAAATTCAGAATTTTTTTAAGTTCAAAAGGGAAGACAATGTTCCATTTCACAATAAACATTTCTATCCAGGGAGTCTCTTTCTATATGATGCGCGCTAATTTTAACATCTCAGATGACACAAAGGTACATAAATAACAATGCTTATTATCTTTTCCTTTCTATTAATCCTACCTATTCTTTATGCTAATTATCTCAATGTATATGTAGATACATAATATATACACAAACACACACTGACACATAATCCTCTATAAATATTTTTGTACTTAAAAATTATGAACAGTTTTTCAGTAAATGTATAGAGATCTAGCATATTCTTTTTTTTTTTTTTTTTAATTTATTTCTTTCTGAGAGAGAGAGAGCGCACGAGTGAGCGTGAGCAGGGGAGGGTCAGACTGAGAGGGAGACACAGAATCTGAAACTAGCTCCAGGCTCTGAGCTGTTAGCACAGAGCCCAACGCGGGGCTCGAACCCACGAGGCATGAGATCATGACCTGAGCTGAAGCCGGCTGCTTAACCAACTAAGCCACCCAGGTGCCCCTAGCATGTTCTTTTTTAATAGTTACATAAGATTCCACTGAATGGAATTTGTTCAGCCAATCCTTTAGTGACAGACCTATATGCTTTGGCTTCTATAATCAATAAATAGATTGGAAATACATTCTTACCGATTGGTACTTTTATTTCTGAAAGGATGTTAGATCATAAACTGCATATAATTTTCCGTTTAATGGGATATAGCAATTTACACTCTTACAAGGCCTGCAGAAAGATGTTCATTTCCGTACCAATGCTATCTCTTGATGTTTAAAGCCAGCTCTCCAAAATGCCCAGTGATTGAGAAAAGTTCCTTGCTAATATGAAACTGTTACTAAGATGCCTACATAGGTAAAAACAGCCTATTTGAACTGAAATCTACCAGCCAGAAGTCTGGACTCTACATCAAAATGAAAGAAAACCCAAGAAAAACATAGAAGAATTTTTTATTTTTTTTCCTTAATGCTCATAATTAAAGAAGATAAAATAGGGAGGGGAGTCACTGCTATGTTTCCACTTTTCAGTATATTATTCTTAATCAGGGTAGTATTTCTTAATAGGGGGCAAGTCACATAATTTTACAATGTGGAGGTAGTGCTTAATAGCTACTTAATTGTGAATCACTTAATTGTGATGTACAACTGTGTATAATTCATAGTTTTTGAATTTAAGAGGCCCTTTGTACCTATTGCTTTATCTTAAAACAAATGTAAAGTGGGGCGCCTGGGTGGCTTAGTCGGTTAAGCATCCGACTTTCGCTTAGGTCATGATCTCGTGGTTCATGGGTTTGAGCCCCGCGTCGGGATCTGTGCTGACTGCCAGCTCAGAGCCTGGAGCCTTTTTCAGTCTATGACTCCCTCTCTCTGGCCCTCCCCTGCTCACGCTGTCTCTCTCTCTCCTAGAAATAAATAAATAAAAATAAATAAACAAACAAACAAACAAACAAATAAATAGAAAACAAATGTAAAGTATATTTATCTGTATGATAATTTAGGGGTCTTTGTCTAGGATTAGAGAAGATGAGCTGCTTCACATAAGAATTTCCTAAAAAGGGTAAAAATTAAAAAAAAGAAGGTTAAGACATAAACCTCTATGTGAGGGAAATACGTGTCCTGTGATGGGTAAAATTCCTCAGTTTTCTTAGCAGGGGCATTTTTGCTTGCACCTGGTCAATGATTTACCATGAGCCTGGCAGGGTCTCATGGGGATTACTTGCACTTAAGTTGGGATGAGAAAAGATTACTGCTAAAATCCACCTTGCCAAGAATCTAGAATTTGTAAGAACACTGTCCAATAAGCAGGGAGCCGCCTCTGAAGCAAACTCAAATTACTGTCTTCCAAGATTCCCTTTCTCTGAGGCTGAGCAGAGGTAGTTGGTAGTTTTTTAGAACTGCAGTCTCTAACAGGTTTACAGCAAAACAGAGCTACAATCTCACCAAGGATGGCCAGGCTTACCCACCAGTATTCCACTTGCTTTTGCATACTGGGATTTCTGTGATGGGATGAGCATGGTGTCCTATCTCACTCATTGCCCTCATGAGTCTAAGCTCTTGGGAACATTCGACCAAGAGCAGGTGTCACACTAGACTATCTGGATCACCAATATTTTTCAGTATACTGTGACACTGGTATTGTCCTTAAGAGAAAGTAAAAACAACTGCTAGCAGGTAACGTTTGAGGCCACAGGACTTTTCTAATATTTCCAATATGTATGAACGATAATTCTTTCTTTCTTTATTAAGGGTAAAGCTGTTAGATCTAACCAGGCCTGAGTTTGGCAATTTGAAAAGCTGGAGGAATTCTTTCAGGACATGAGGATGTCATCTGTTCATGACCATGTCAGAGAATAAGAATTGACTGAATCACTTCCCCTTGCTTCTGGCTGGAAAGGACTACCCTCCTCCCCACACGTGTGTTCTCTGCCTTGTCCACACAGAAAAGCAATAATCCTGGGGTCCACATCTGCCCTCAGCAATCCAGCCTCTTCTCCCCTCTGACCTACATACTTCCTGGTGAAAGCATCCAATCCAGTGACTTCAAATACCCATTATATGCTCAAAACCTTGTACATCTTTTCCAGAGTCCATACCTTTATGCTGTTATAATCAAATGCCCACGAGAAAGTTTCATTTGTAAGTCCCACAGGTACCTCATGCCAGCATTTATAATGCAATTCACACTCATTCTCTTTCTCTACCCTCAAAACACATTTCCTCCTGTGCCCTCTGACACTATCCTCATTCGGCCAATGATAAAACAATCACTTCTAATCATGCCAGAAGTGGTAGAGAGATGAATGTTAAATAATATAATATTAACAATAATATATTACATTATTACAAAATTAAAATAATGTTATATTATTACAAGAATAATATTATATTAATAATATTAATGACAGCAATAGATAATAGCTAACATTTCTCAGATGATTTTTATGGCGTTAGACATTGTTAATGATAGTAACTCACTCTTTTAATCTTCATAAAATTAGATGAATTGGACACGACTGTTATGCTCGTTTTGTAGATGAGCAAAACTAGGCAAAGGAAGAATAAGACACATGCCCCAGGTCACAAAGAGTGTTGGATGGTGGAGTCCGAGTTAGGAACCAGTTAATCTAGCTCCAAAGATGAGACTAAGTTATTCCTCTCTACAGACTGGAGTTTCCTTAATATCTTATTTATCTTTCTTTTTTGCCCATATGTTGCCCACAGTTCATACTTACAGCCTTCTTCTCCTTAATTCTACCCTTCACTTGAATGCCATGTGGATCATTTTAAAACAGAAATCTGAACATGTGATTCTCTGGATTGGAAACATTTAATGGCTCCCCATTTCTTCAGTGATAAAGTTCAAAATTTAAGTTCCAAAGCTTAGCATGGCAGTCCATGATTGTCATGCTCTGATTTCCTTTCCTGTATCTGCCACAAGTAAACCCAGTAGCGCCTGGCGCACAGCCTACTCTTTCACACCACTGGCCCTTCACAGAGAATAAACTCTCTGACCAGAACTTTTCTGTGCCACTTCTCTGAGTGCGTGTTTCTAAGTGTCATCTCTTCCAAAAACCATTCTCCATTCCTCAATTTCATTTAGATGTGTTTTCTCCATCTGCATAGGACTATAGCACACTGTTTCATAGCTGTTTATAAATTCACAACTCTTCACCATGGTACTGTAGTTTCAGGAGGGCAGCCATTCTGCTTTATTTGTACTTTGCAATTCTGGCACTCAGAACAACACTTGCTTGTTAAATAAAGTAGCTGACATGTAACTACTGGTTACCTGTTCCAAAGACCTGTTTAACTCTCTCCTTAGCTCCCTCACTTTAGCCACTTCTCCAGAATAATAACACAATTAGATATTGAAATACATTGGGAATTGTGGGGCTATTCAATATACACTAGCAAACAGAAATAGTTAACAAAGAGCACCCACCATAATATAAGAACAACATCTCTTCTCAGAGAGTGAGAGACATATATAAATTTTAGGTGGAGGTGACAGAGATGTGTCTGTCTGGGTGGATAGTTTCACTTCAGTAAATAAAAATGATCTAAGGTAGTTATTCTACTGCTTGAATCATCTTGCAATTATGCCTTTCTTTTTATCATATTCTATGCTTTGGGAACATAACAGGCAAATTCAAAATTAATTAATCTTGTCCTATTAAGGATTAGCCACTTGTTTGAATACATTTGACTTTTCAGGTAACCCACTTCTTAAATAATGAACTTATAACATTTCACACATCTTGTACAGAATGGCTTCAATCAGAAGGGAATTCCCAAAGTCTACAGTGTTTTCCAAAACAGTAAAACAACCTTAATGTCCAAATGCTTAAAGAAAATATGGAATATCCACTCAATGTAACTATCATAAACCCATTAAAGTGACTGTGTTGAAATACTTTTTAAAGTCCATATAAAGATATGCTAATAAATAACGTGAATTTCATAGCCATATACATTTAGAAAGTTCTAGATGAAACAAAGACAGATGGGCTTTTTTATAAGGAAGGAGGAATTCTCAGAGTTTTTATGATACCAACATTTGTTCTGAATTGTCAATAAAGTACGGATAGAGTATATGACATCCTTCATGGGAACTTATGTTAACAACCCATATCATGTGACACAATGGGGATTATGTTTTAAAATAATACTTAATGATAGAGAGAAGTATTCATAAACATTAACTTAGTAAAAAAAATAGATTATAAGACAGTATAATAGAATTTAATTATTTTGTTTTTGTTTTTGTTTTATTTTTATTTCTAACAGAGAGAGACACAGCATGAACAGGGGAGGGTCAGAGAGAGAGGGAGACACAAAATCCGAAGCAGGCTCTAGGCTCTGAGCTAGCTGTGAACACAGAGCCCAACGCGGGGCTCGAACCCACGAACCGTGAGATCATGACCTGAGTCAAAGTCCGACGTTTAACCGACTGACACCCAGGTGTCCTAGAATGAAATTATTCTTAACCAGGGAAAAGTATATTGAAAAACAAAAGAATAAAAATAATATACATTGATTCTTGAAAAAAGACCTGAATAGGAAAAAATGTATGATTTTCATTTTCTTCTTCTCTCTTGTTTATATTATCTAAATATTCTAGAATGTCTTTTTAAAAATCTTTTAAAATGTTTATTAATTTCTGAGAGAGAGAGAGAGAGAGGGAGAGAGAGAGAGAGAGATGCAGAGGGAGAGGGAGAGGGAGACACAGAATCTGAAGCAGGCCCCAAGCTCTGAGCTGTCAGCACAAAGCCTGACAAGGGGCTTGACCTCACGGAGTGTGAGATCATGACCTAAGTCGAAGTTGGCCACCTAATCAACTGAGCCACCTAGGTGCCCCATAACAACTCTCTCTCTCTCTCTCTCTCTCTCTCTCTTTCTTTCTTTAAAGTTCCCTTACTTATTTTGAGAATGAGAGAGAAAGCTGGCATGCATGTATGTGTGTGAGTGGGGGAGGGGCAGTGAGAAGGTGAGAGAGAATCTCAAGCAGGCTTTGTACTGTCAATGTGGAGCCAGTGGGGTTTTATCTCACAAACCCTGAGTTCAGGACCTGAGCCAAAGTCAAGAGTTGGACACTTAACCAACTGAGCCATCCAGGCACCCCTAGAATGTCTCCTGTGTTACTGTTTTAATAACAAACTGAAATTGTGATTAAAAATTTTAAATCTGTATTCTATCAACTAAAAATAAACATTACTAATTGTGATCAATTAGTAAATTACATAGAAAATAACAGAAATACTGATGACTTTTTCTTTCTGTTTGGTGTCTATGGCATCTTTGATACGTTTTTATATATGTAGAAGTAGCAAAGAATCACTTTGATCTGATTAGTGAACTAAAAGAGAATATAGTTCTCAGAGATAAGGAGACCCTAAAATACGGGTATCCTTTAAGACTAAAACTAATAAGAAATCACAGTGTGGATGAGATTCATAGGCCATCAAATTGCTCTCAAAAATTGAAACTATTAAGGTGCTCCCTTATTTATTATTAGGAAATAATATTTCAGTGAAAATAAATTTGTCAACTTTGTCAATGATAGTACTTTGAAAATGTACTAAAATAAAGGATGATAGAGTGATTGTAAATGTACATAGAGGAGGTAGTGGTCTTGGTGACATGGAAAAAATAATTTATTTATAATAACAAGAGTTTTGAGTATTCTCTATCTAGCTAACTTGTTTATACATAAAAAAAAATCTTAAAGAACAATTATAAGGTAAAATATAGCAAATAGTGAAAAAGCTACATACCTTCTTAAGAAGCTAGAACTCCCCCTAATCTGATGGACATTCACAAACAACTTTCTAATCTATAATTTGGCTTCTTAAAAAGAGTTATCTAACAAATGGGAGTAGCATGGAATTGATGTTGTTCTTAGACCAGTTGTATCTTCAGTTATAAATGACAGTGATAACACTATGATATATAAATTCATATTGTCTTGGAAGTTTTATTACCATGACTCAATTTCTCAGATTGTGAAAACCAACGAGCATAAATGGCATGCTTTTTAGAATTTAAAGAATATAAAGCCTTATAGACGAGAAAGTCAGCAGGCTTAACTGAACTTTATAACAAGGATAACTTTTATTTAAATCAATTAGCTGCTTCATTTCAAAGGAAGACAATTTGGGGATGAAAGAACCCTAGGTTCTCGGCTCCTTAAAAAAAATTCTATACATCTAGTAGAGTCCCCACTGGAAGCAACTTCTCTCAAAATCTTGTTTTATTTCCTGTCAATTACTCAAAAGTCCAGCAGAAATCTATTGATCACATAAAGTTAAATTTATTAAACTCTCTGGAATAAGGGAGAAGAACACTTGGACCAAGTATTAATAACACCTTAGAAGAAGTCAGGGAAGAAAGAAGCTAAGTTATTTCTGCTTGTTCTCAGTTTTCTTTAATCCAGGGACAGGAAATTCTGTTGATTTCAACTTCACTCCCAATAAAAGCCTATGACCACTGATAATCTTATCTTAACAAACCCATTTTATATCCAAAGTTTAGGGTGACTTAAAGTAGTAATAAAACCAACGGAATTAAATGATGCTCATTCACTGAAGTTACAGGTAGTCCTACCCAATTCATATTTCCAAGTATTTTTATAAACTGTTTGAATGTTAAATGAGTGACATTTTGCTTTAAAAGGTATGAAAATGGAAACAAATGAGTTTAATATACATACTGGGCTTTGACAACATGACTTCTCCAACAGATGTCCTATACTACTTCCCACACATTCATCCTTAAAAAGCACAGTCTACTTGCCAAGATACACACTGTTGCCAAAATTCAGCTGCAAAAGTATTTCCAACAGTAAGAACCAGTGGAAAGAATTAAAGTATTTTTAAGCTTATTTCCAAATAACCAAATGTCTTATATCATTATAAAATCTGGAGATGAAAAATAATCATGCTGTAAGTTCTTCTAGATGGTCAAGGAAAGAGACTAGTTGGTCAAGCAGAGGAAGTATCTTTGGCAAAGATTGTTCTATATCTGGTTGCTAGATAGTAAAAACAAAACAAAACAAAACAAAACAAAAAAAAAACAACAACCATCATTCTTCTACCTCACTCGGTTGGCCAGCTAGCCAGCATGAGTTGAACATCTACTCTATATACAGACAGTGGTGAATCGTCAGACTCATAATGAGAAAAGTCACATAATCCATGCAATGTCCAGTTGATGCATCATGACAGAATGCACTTCAAATAACCACCTATGAGAAAGAAATGAAAAGCAGTACAGCATCCATGATCCTATTTGAAACCTTGTGGTTGGCTAATATCATACGAAGCTGACATTCAGACTATACCATCATTTACTTCTTTATATTATGTTGTTAATGTTCTCCCTCCTCAAGTGGGTTATGAACCACAAGACAAGCTGATCCATGGGTCACTGATCTTTCAATTTTCTAGAGTGCCTGGTAAGTTGCTCTACACAGAGTAGATGTCCAGTAACTATGTGTTACAGAAAGGACTTGCACTCATGTTTTATCTTTGTTAAGTTTTTAAAATTTGGGGTCCATATTATCCAGTTTTCCTGAAGAGGATAAGCTGTAGTCTCAATATGATTATTAAAGAGTGCTTCCTTCTATTCTCAAAAGTATCACTGTTTAGATTATAGAATATCTAGTTATTATCTGGCTCTGAGACTGTACACATACAAGGCTGCCTTAGCCAGTAGACTGAAAACAGCACAAAGGCAAAGACTGAGACTTACCCATTACTGTTCCTCCAAATCTATCACTGCATTCCACTTTTCTCTAGGGTCTGCATTGGTGACCCAAGAAATAATAACAGATAATAGAGAAACTCATGATAGATTTAACCAGACTGAATAAATCCAGAGAGGAAATAAAGGAGTGACCCGTATAGATAGGATCAGGTAGATAAACACTGACCTAGATATTCTCTTAAACTCAAGTGATAACAAGTATTCCCTTGTATTCAAATCCGTAGAGCAGGGAAATTCTGGAATTCTTTGTAACTGAGCTATCCCTGGAGGATAAATGACACGCTTCTAATACCAGTTTCCATGACATTTAAGCTTTATTCATTCATTCAACAAGTACTTATCAAGTCACTATTCTAGGTTTTGGGAATCTGGTGGCAAATAAAACAAATATTCCAGAAGACGAAGGTGGACGGACGTATAGGTATATGAAAGAGATAAGAGAGGCGGTAGGAAGAAAAATGCACCAGGGGAGAGACAAAGGGTTTAGGGATACAGACCTTGGGGTCAGGGTCTGGGGCTATGAAATATCTGAGGGGCTGCTCTTCCTGTGGTGACTAATGCACAAGGAAAGAAAGGGAGAAGGAGACTATACAGAGGTGAGGATGCAGGTGTAGGCCCAGATAGTGCTTGGAACATTATTTGTTGATTGAATAAGTAAGTGAGTGAATTAGTGAATGCCTTCAACATATATTAGCTGCAATCCTGAGAGAGAAACAAATCTATCACCTGAGAAAAAACTTCAGAGAAGCTAATATGAGCTAGAATATTACTGTTATTAAGATTCTACAAGTCCCTAAATTGAAACATTACTTTTTTTTTTTTTTTTTTTTTATTTCTAGGAGAGAGAGAGAGACAGCGTGAGCAGGGGAGGGTCAGAGAGAGAGGGAGACACAGACTCTGAAACAGGCTCCAGGCTCTGAGCTGGTAGTCAGCACAGAGCCCGTCGCGGGGCTCGAACCCACGAACCGCGAGATCATGACCTGAGCGAAAGTCGGACGCTTAACCGACTACGCCACCCAGGCGCCCCAAAACATTACTCTTAATTAATGAAAGATATCTATTTTTTTCTCGATGTGATTCATTCCTTTGTTAATCACTAGATAATTTAATATAAGGCACTGTGATTTACTGACTGCATAGAATTTTCCTGTTAAAGTATTGAAAAAAATCCCCAATCCAGGTAACATAGAATGTAAAGGCAATTACAGAAAATAGAAGGTGGTAACAAACTAAGAGTAAATCAGTTACACACACTATCTGGCCTTTATTTGTTACTTTAATTATTTAGCAACAGAAGCTGACCTAAGTTTTTAAAGAGTTACCTTTTCCTATTCTCCTCAGACTAACTGTCACTTACAAATTCGTGATTAGTCTTTACCAATAACAAGTATAGCTCATACCTACTGAGCATTTAATTGATGTCATCAGGCCCTATGCTAAGAACTTTCCATATCATCTGTTCTCATAATTGAAAGATTTATTTATTATAAGTGATTGGAAATGTAGCCTTCTAATGCATGAACACTCTCCAGGGAGAAGCAGGAATCTGCTCTTGGGGACTGTATCTTGGTATGAAGACCACCTTGCTTCATGGCGCAATAAGCTTATTTTAAGCAGATACGTGTACTGTAAAGTTATTTTTACCAAACTAAATTTCACCTTTGTAGAAGTACTGCCTCTTGATTGCACATATGAAATCATTCAAAAACAGGTGTAATTCTTATATATATATATATGTATGTATGTATATGCATATATATATATATATATGACAGTCTCATGATCATCTAAAAACAGTTTGCATTTTCCCTTTTCTAGGTCACTTGATCAAAGTTCTTTTGATTGTCCCTATCTGGCTTTTGGACTTAACCCCTGCTTGGTGATTCCTCTTAAAATGTTATATGTGAAATTACAGCAACATTCCACGTGTGATATGACTATTCAGGAGGCAGAAAGAGATAGTCATCTCCATTTCTCTGTTCATTGTAAATCTATGAATGAGATTTAAGATAATTCTCTTCATACTCTTAATTCATGAACCATTTCCCTTAGGATTCCACTATCCAGTTCAGATTGATTGTGAATTTGAAATTGCAGTCATCTTTATTAGCAAAAATAAGTAACTGTTGTTCCTGACCTTGCATTCCAATGTATTCATCATCACTTTCAAGTCATTTATCTGTATATATGAATGGATGAATTAATCTTCCATCTAGTCAAACCTTTACTCTTTATTCAATACTTCTCATCTATGTTGTTCAACTGGTAATAAGTACATTTAACTGTATTTTCATCTATCCCATATATCCACTATTCTTGCAACTATAACACAAGAGACTTTTTCAAATACCTTACCAAAATAAAAAAAAAATGTTATTTATACAGCATTAACCTGATTTACCAAGTAATAGGAAGATTATGACTAATTTTGTATAAACTGAGAAATGCCAATGATAAAAATGGGCTTTAGGACTATACATTTTTATTAATGAGACTGAATGCTTTATGAGTGAGAAGTCAAAGAAACGATAGGTAGCATCTTGGAAGATCATTTAGATATTAAATTGAATATGAATATTTTTTTCATATGAAAAACCCATTTACTTGAACCAAGGCAGTGTAACTTGTGGGAAACATCAAACAGTGAATACAAATGAGAAATAAAAATGTGGTTTGCCAACAACAAATGTACATAACAGATAGTTCATTGATAAATCAGCAAGTTAAAAGCTCAATACAAAAGCAAGAAGGTCAAATAGGTGAAAAACAGGGTCAAGGCATTAGGGTCTTTGAGCTCACTTTCCCTTTATAGACTCCCTAACCAAATGAGAGCCCTCTCTGTTTGAAGAGGGGCACTCAAAGAATGTTCAGAGAACATACTGTGACTGAGAACAAATGCTTAAATAAATTGCTATCATTTTGCCTAGAGACGAAAAGGTACAGATGATTTCATACATGGTTCAGAGACCTTTTGCAAAGAATAATGCTTTCTGAATTCTACCCTCTCTTATGAGATAAGGTGTGATCTTAAAATGGAAGAACGGAATACAACAATAAAAGAAGGTTACCTTACAGTCCCTTTCAGCCACACCCTAATGCCACACAGGTTCACACAGGAGCAGCCCTATGCTTACTTCAGTAGCACATATACTAAAATTGGAACACACAGGAGCAGTCTAAACTAGGACAGACAGTTTATATACCTGCATTAGATGTGGGTAAAAGAAGTATTGGCCTTCACCATCTACGGCATGTGCTAATTTAAGCAACAGCTTTTTAAAGCCGTTTCCCCTATTTTACAGCATTAAAAATCATGCACTCATTATTTATTTTTCCCTTAGAAAAGCCTGGCAGAATGGCAAACTTTGAGAGACACAAAAGGAAAATCAAATGGTCACTGCCCTCACAAAGCTTACAATATTTTTTAGAAGAAAAAGACTCAAACACATGAATAAATTTGCTGTCACTGTGAGAGAGTACACCGTGTGTGGCTCAGACATGAAATCATAAGAGCTCAAGGAGGACAAAATCAATATCCACCCTGAAGTAAACTCATTCAGTGTGCATAGAGACGCATGCCCTATATCTTTCCAAACACACAACAGAATCCCAGGAGATAATTGATTACATAGTTCTAAAATATGCTTAAGACAATCTGATCATTTCTGCTATGAATTTACATAAAGAAGTAAAGACAGCAAATATTATGCTCAAAAGCTTACATAATGTTACCTTCAAAGATGGCATATGTTTGCACTTTATTTTTTATTTCCGTAAAAGAAATGTTTGAATTCCTGAACTGATATTCTATTTAAGAAAAACCATGTACTCAGTTGTTCCCCTTTCCTATGTGAGAAAATCAATGATGTAATTACTTGAGAAAGAAAAAGGTTAGGTCATCTGAATGACCAATGTCATTGCTATTACGAATGAGATTACCATTTCTAGAATTTATTTAACATGTGATTATTTTGCTATCATGCATAATGTCAATACCCAAGGGAACAGATGGTATAAGCATATTCTAAATTATTCAATGAACTGTAGTTTTTAAACCAGAAATGTGTGGAAGCAGAGTGGGTTTATTTAGCACTTAATCCTTGCTTATGCTTTTGCCCTCTTATATTCTAAGAGATAATCTCAGTCAACTGAAAAGTACCCCCCTTTTTGTTTCTTAACCCTGTAGCTACAAAGGTAACAGAAAATAGGTAAGCAGAGTTGGGGGTGGGGGGAATCATACAATTTAGTCTGGGGATGAGACAAAGAGAGAGAAAAAAATAAGAGAAAATGTACAGTTTTTTTTGGTTGGGACAGTGGGGGAACCATGAGAGATTATCTGTTTTTTAGAAAGTCACTAGGAAGTAAAGTAGTTGATACCAAGTAGGAAAGTACTTAATCCCATTTTTGTGAGCCTTTCTTTAGGGACACCCTGTTCACAAGAAACATACCCTAATTTTAGTAGAAACTTTCAAGGCTCACAAAGAATCTAGAACCTTTCAAGGCTCACAAGAGCCAAAATGCTTTGTCTTTTTGTTTTGGGCTATTTATCCTTAGACATTGTGAGAAAAATAGGAGAACCCTTCTGGACATTTTCTAAAGATATCAGCAGTAAATCCAGGGCTTGGCTATTACAGACCTTCGGCCTTGCTCATAGCTGCAGATAAATTGGAGTACAATATTTATACTTCTACATAAGGAAAAAACATGAAATCACTGTAGCACCGAAGAAGTGTAGGATAGTGTGGGTGAATTGGCTGTCTGTGAGGCATACATGGCTAGCAGACCTGAGTTTGACTAGCACACTGTTACTTTTTTTTCCTTTTAATCCAACATTTAAAGCACTGAGGGACTGTCACAGTCACATACTAGTTTAGATTCAACTTCATTTGAAAATTGTAAGTTCCAAAATGTGGGACCTTCTCCCTCCCCATTCCTATGTGGTAGACGGAAACCAGATAAAATATTCCCAATCTTCATTAGACAGGGCAGGCATTCTTAAATTTGACACAATTCCCACCCAAGCCACATAACTCTGACACATTTACTCCTGGTTTCTTTAAGCTTTTAACTTGAAGTGAAAGTCTACCGTGGCAAAGAAGTATATCTGCTATCACCTGGTCAAATTCTAATCAAAACATTAGCACTCAGCTAAAATAAGGCCTGGTCTTCCCACCACATCTTACCATTCCCAGAAACCACATTCAACTCTCAACAAAGAGCTCTTTACACAGTTGACAAAACTTTACCACAGCTTTGGCACTACCTCATTTGGATGTATCAGAAATTCTCCATGATATAAAAAATATTATAATTTACCAGTACAGATTTGTTTTTAAACTGAGATCAATAAATATAATCAATTGTTGTGAAGGAAGGAATCATTTATTTTTTATGCACTGAAGAAACATATATTGAGTTTATGCCAGGAAATACTTTTCCAGTGGGACTGATATGTATTGTTGGTCTGGCTTATGGTGACATGTCCAAAATTCATAATAACTCTGTTTTCCACATTTCTATGCCATTAAATTGCAGATTAAGTTGCCTGAGTCTATAGACCCTACTGCAGTTGTAAAGTCAGCCAATTATTTAAAGAGAATTTAAGAAGACTGTATACATGATCTCGATAACATCAAATGATTTAGCCAAAACGATACTTTGCAAATACATAGATGGACATGTCACCATAAGCCAGACCAACAATACATGTCAGTCCCACTGGAAAAGTATTTCCTGGCATAGACTCAATATATGTTTCTTGAGTCTATAAAAAATAAATGATTCCTCCAGTCACAACAATTGATTATATTTATCGATCTTGGTTTAAAAACAGCTTAAATCGAGTCCTAATCAAATGCTTCAGATTGATTAGCAGAAAATATCACAGTTTGGGAATGATATTATTTTATATTACTTATATACAGGTATATATATTTATTTATTTACATATATTTGTGCAAAGGGGACACATAACACTTTAGAAAAATGCATCACTTTCTGCCTTACAATGTAATGTATTTTTAGTAGCTAGAAATGCCGAAGAACAGAAAGTGTGATACATAGGACACTATGTATAGTTTAGTCTTGTCCCTGACTATCCCACACGGCAATACATAGCCGAGTGTTAAAGAGCATAAAGGAAGCCCCATTGGTCTACAGATACAATATCAAATAATGAAATGATTTTTTTTTTATGTTTTATTTATTTCTAGGAGAGAGAGAGAGACAGCGGAGCAGGGGAGGGTCAGAGAGAAAATAATGAAATAATTTATCTGGTATTATTTGCCAGTTAGGAATTTCTGATGCAACAGAGGCATTTGCTCAAGAGCATAATATGGATCTCTTAAAAAAAATTGAAAGCAGCTGTAAAAGAATAATTTAGTTGTTCACTGGGCTGTGTGTATGCATGTTATATATTATATATTATAATTTTCTGTGTATTCTAAAATTATATAAACATTATATATAACTTGTCATTTTATTAATATTAATTTCTAGTAATTACTAAGAAAGCATCCTACAAAATAATGAGAATACATTTTCAATGGATAAATAGAGCTTGCTTGCTGAATGAATGCTATTAGAGCTAATGACTTTTTTGGCATAACCTCTTAGGAATTATCATCACAGGCCATTTCCAGTATGGATAAGAAAACAGCTTCTTGATTTTATAGTTACTTCCCATTTGACTCAGACGACATTCGCCAACTGGATGATCCACTTTAATCATCAGACTTAATGCCAAAGAACTTTTGGTAGCTTCATAGAATCAGATCCACCTTTAGCAGATGGAGATGTGTCACCGGTGAATTAAAAAGCAAATGTGTAGTATGGGTTCTGAAGGGCAGTTCAAAAGGAGACTCCCCCAAACATGCGAACAGTGGCACCACCCCTAAAGGGAGTGGATACCTTCCCACAGCCATCATTTAGGAAGGCTCAAACTTCATTGATAAGTACAGAAATGTAGAAATCTAGTGTGTTCTAATCAACCTCTTACCCTGTTTTCTCTTCATATGTGTTTTGAAAATAGTAAAACAAGATCTAATTTCCAGAGTCAATGTCAGATGTTAATGCTGTATTTAGGCTTTTTGATAGGGAAGATTTTCATTAATGAGTAAGCAATTCATAAAATATCACATCAGAAATCATGAAAAAGAGTTACTGATTTACACATCCCTTTAGTGACTTTATGTCATCCGTGCAGGTGATTCAAGATTTGCTTTTTGGGGGAATCTAATAAGTGTTAGGCTTGTCAGACTGGGTACTGCATTGGCAGTTTATTTTCCCAGTTCCTTAGTGCTCTGGGATGCGTCAGAATTGGCAAATGACCAAGCTTGATGTTATAGGGACTCGTGTTCAGGATGAAAAATTCAAGAAAAATTTTACCTTCACTCATTAACAGTACAACTGAACCTACCAACTTGTCTTTCCTTCGATATGCCTCCCCATACTTTTCTATCTAGCAAACACCAAGCTATTCTTCAAGATTCCACTGTGATTTCTATTTCTTTTGCAAGACTGCTTGCTGGAATGGAGTGAGGTACAAAGGTGGAGAAGGCAATGCAAATGGTCTCTCATATATTATTAATTCATGAGCTGCCAATAGCTGCTTATTAGGGTTTCTGTTATGCTCCAGCCACATGCTAGGGCCTCATGGATGAATATCACCATGCTCCTCTCAAGGGCCCACTGTCAAGTAATGGAGACAGATGAGTAAACCAAATTGAACAGTGCTCCTGGATAATGTATGAGTTTGTGAGCATAGAAAAGAAGAAAAACAGAAGTAATTTATTAGAATGAGAAAGTGACATTAGGGACAGCATGAGGGGTAGTACACAGAATGTATGTTAAAATTTTTAAATCATTTTTGGAATTAACTTGGAGGATTGTGATAGATTTTATTATTTACAAAACATTTAATAGATTTCTGGAGCTATTGCTATCCAAGGGTCATATTTCTTGCGTCATGGTTTTTGAATGTGGCCATGCTACTTACTTTGGCAAGTGGCATGAGAGTGGAAGAGATCCATGGCATTTGTGAGCAGCAGCTCTAAAAGCCATTGTGTGGCCCTGCCATCTCCCATTTCTTGTGCTTTCTCAGGATGGGCTGTTCCTTAATGAGAAGGGTAAGGAGTACCATGGAGCAGCTAAAGATGTGCAACAAGAACAAGAAACACAACTGTGGTTGTAGCCACTGAAACATCAAGGTAGTCTGTTACCTCAACATACTAATCTAAACTGACTGAAACAAAGAAAAAGTTCATAACTGTCTGAACAGGTTGTGGGGAGATCTTTTTTTTTTTTTAATTTTTTTTTAATGTTTATCTTATTTTTGAGAGCAAGAGAGAGAGAGAGATTGAGATTGAGAGAGAGCTGGGGGAGAGGCAGAGGGAGAGGGAGACACAGAATCTGAGGCAGGCTCCAGGCTCCCAGACACCAGCAGGCTCCAGGCTCCCAGACACCAGCAAAGAGTCCAACGCAGGGCTCGAACTCAAGAACTGATAGATCAAGACCCGAGCTAAAGTCAGACACCCCATGGACTGAGCCACCCAGGTGCTCCTGTGGGGAGATCTTTTTAATTTTCTTTACACAGAGAAGGCTGACAAAGGGAGCTTGAGTTGGTAAAGATCATGGCATTTTGTAAAATAAAAGGATACTTGCTCTAATTTCTCATGTTTTTTTGGTAATAAGCTCGGAAAAGATCCTCCGGCTGCTGTTTGAGGCAAAAGTCCCATGCTTCAGCACTACCTGGGCCACACTGAACAGAAGGTTTTCCTTTTACCCTTCTCTCAATTCCCTTCTCTGGGCTCTGGGCTCCGTTCTGCCAGGTGCCTCAGGCATTCCTCTCTTCAGGCTTTGGGAGCACTGGCTGAGTGGAGAATTTTCAACAGAAGTTGAAACAGAGTATCATTTCCATAGTCGTCTCAACAACAGTCCACATAAATATACAACCAAAGTAATTGCAGCCACAATTCAAAGCACAATCTTTACAGTGGTAATTCTTAAAGCTGTTTTGTTTTGTTTTGTTTTGTTTTGTTTTGTTTTGTTTTGTTGTTTTCTGTGCCAACACAGAGACCAATGGCAGGGATGTTGTAGTTTGGGAACAAATATTTAAAAATAGAAAATAAAAAAGCTCTTCCCCAGGTGCATCCGTTACAACCCTCCACCTTCCAACTACATGTTGTCTGATGATTCTAATTCCAGGTTGGGAGGTTGAAAGGACCTGCTTCACAGGAGAGCTGAAAGATGACCGATCACATGACAAGGCTTGAGACACACCAAAAGATACAAATACTACCACTGGCAGATAGGTCCTCATACGTGAGTACCCTGCCCCTGACCCAAGGGTGTTCCACTTTGCCTATGATCTCCCTGCTCTGCCTCGGATAGCCCTGCTTTTACTTGTTTTGGGGTTTGCTCCTGTTTCCCTGTGAAATTATTAACGGTCCCCTTGTACTCCTGGACAGTGAACTGTTTGGCCACTGCAAATCTAGGCTAATTACCAAGCAATGTTTAGGCACAAGAAAGCTCGTGCCAGGAAGTTTCCACAGTGCTTTCTCAGGCCAGGCTTATATAGGTTTCTTCCCAGGTCTACTCCTTAAAAAGTACTTTGAAAACTTGTAAAATATCCCACCCAACCACGTCTTGAACTAAGTGTACAAAAGTAACCTTGGAGTCTCTGTATTAATTATTCATATCGAACTCCCTTTTCTTACCTGTCACAAATTCCTAGCAAGGACAGAAGCATCTATCAAATAATTGGAGTTTGAAGTTCAAAAGGACAACTTTGTTTTCAGTGCTTTAAGAATGTCTATATTATTAACTTCGTTCCATTTTGTTGGTTTTCTTAGCCTAACGTCTCATGTTGGGGTCTGGCGGGAAATATAACGAGGTGACAGCTGCAGGGAAAGGCCACTTGCCATGGTCCACTCCCTTTCCCAAACTTCACTATGAAACAGTAAGGAGAGTGCACAGAATGACTTGGTTTCCTTGCATCACTTCAACCCAAATGGCACTCTTTGCAGGACCTTTTCCAAAACAAAGATGTGGACTAATATCTGATAGTTCAGTTACCCAAGATCTCCCATATCTTTACCAAATGGAAGCTGACTGATGGAATTCAGTTTCTATGTGGTGTTTGCCATTTGGAAGCTATTTTTCTAGCATTCTGGTTATATGTACCATACTGACATCCAGAGCAATGCAATTTCTGGTTTATTTTCAAATAAAATGTGAGCCAAAGCTCTATTCCGACTATGCAAATGATCTGCTAGTGCCAAATCATTAGCATTTTTAAGCAAATAATTTGGAAGAGATGGTATGTTATGCACGTCACACTTGGTGTGAAAGGCAGTTAGAGTGTTTCCTAATAAGGTTGTTGTGGCGCTAGAGTCTTTCCCTGCCCCATAAACTGTATGTAAAAGTGAAGGATGTGTTATTTAAGATTTTTTTCCTTAAAAAATTTTCATACACATCAAGAAGTTAACCAATAAATTTACCTTTCTATCAGTCAGTACTGGCTGGTAACAAAACGTACATGGCAGGTCAGCATTCCAATTTTTAAAATATGTTTACTGTTTTTAAGAGAGATAACAAGCAGGGGGAGAGCAAGGATTTGAATTGCTTAACCAATTGAGCTACCCAGGTGCCCCAGTAAGTCAGAATTTTAGCACAGAGTGTATCATTTGCAGCGAGTGGTCAAAAGGGTGACAATGTACTTAGGTTTAGTAGCAGGAGGAGTAAAATGGAAAAAGGCAAGTCTGCTAATAATTTTTTAAATAACTATTATCTGCACAGCTTACACATATTTTAAAATTGTAACAACTATCAATCATTTCTCTCTCCCACTTTCCCTAAAGACTAGAGCAAATATCATTTCTTCTTTTGCTCAGATATTTGCTCCTCACTTTCCACACACAGTAAATGATATTTCTTTCAACAAGGAAAGTTCTTCATGTCCAGGCATCAAAGTGACAAATTCATCCGCACCCACCTTCATGATTTCCATTTTACCCTCCTGTTATCAGTCAGGCAAAATCCGCCACCTGGGCTTTGGGTCTCAGTCACTCTCATGTCCTTAGAAGCCCAGCTTCATCAATTACCCCCGACCACTATCACTTTCTTTACCAAACCCCTTCCATAAGGATTCAAATGGAATCAAGTATTTCCCTTCTTAGATAAAACCCTGACTCAATTCCTACTTCTTTTTGTAGCTACCTTCATACCTCCTTCTAATTCTGAGCTGAATCTTAAAATAATTTCCTTTATACCCACTGCTGTGAATCTCCCTTCATACCTACATCTCAGCCCACCATAATCTAGTTTCTGCTGCCACCACTAAGACATTTCTCTCACAGGTCACCAACTGATGTCTTACCCGTCAATGGAGGTTTCCAAAACGGGTGACCACTTCCTCCTTTCTGAAACACTTATTTCTCTTGGCTTCCACCATATACACCTAATTCTCTTCATTTTCTTAACTCTCTGCTCATGTTTCAGCTTAATTTTAGCCTCTTCCTTACCCTCCCATTCTAATGATGGAGTTTTTCAGGGCTCACACAGGGCCCTCTTGTTCTCCTCATCTTGCATACTCACTCAAATAATCCCCATGAACATATAGGGATGGACAACACCCAATCAGTTTCTATAGTTCAGATCTGTCTCCTGAGCTTCAGACATACCTGAAATCTCCACTTGACCATGTCTCACACATACTTTAAGTTCAACCTTGGAACTCTTCTTCCAACAGTAAGTATTCCCTCTTGCTGTGAATAGCACCCCATTTATTTATAAAATATTTTGTATCAGAACAGTTGCCCTATTTTGAATCCTGGGAACAATTCTAACTCTATCCTAAACCTTATTTCTGGAGCCTATCAATTACCAAGACATCCAGACTCTACCTTTATCTCTGTCCCTCAAATTGGTTCACTATTCTCTGTTGCCATGCCGTCATTCTGTTCCACTCTACCACCACTACCTGCAACTGTCCCAAAGGGTTCTTTGCTTCCTTTCCAAACAATTCTATACACTGTGGCCACTGACGTTAGAAAACAACAATGCCCTTATCGCTCTACTGCAATGCTTTCCAGTTGACTTGAATTCGAAAGGCTTAAAACTTGAAAGCCTTCGGGGCGCCTGGGTGGCTTAGTCAGTTAAGCGTTCGACTTTCGCTTAGGTCATGATCTCGCGGTTCGTGGGTTCGAGCCCCGCGTCGGGCTCTGTGCTGACTTCCAACTCAGAGCCTGGAGCCTGTTTCAGTCTGTGACTCCCTCTCTCTCTGACCCTCCTGCTCATGCTCTCTCTCTCTCTCTCTCTCTCTCTCTCTCTCCTAGAAATAAATAAAACATTAAAAAATTTTAAAAAAAACCTTGAAATCCTTCTAAGATTCTCACCCTTCCTCTCTTTCTCTTATACCCCACACTCCAGTTATCCCCATGGTTTTAGTTCTCAAAATGTGCCTCATTTTCTCTTCCTTCACTATACGATCTACAGTATTTCTTCCCATATCCACTGAGAGTTTCCTACTTGTACTTGAGGTTTTGACCTCAATTTTACTTTCTTGGATACACCTTTATTGAGTACTTCTAATGTAAGGTCTTTCTTACCCTGTCACGTTGACCAAAGCTTTATCAAATAGCACCTGACTAAGAACATAGAAACACTGTACATATTTCAAAAGGGTGGCTTTAATATCATTTACTACACAAAGGGATATAAGAGTGAGATGTCACAGAGGGACTGTGAGGCATTCCAGAGCTTTGAAAGGCTTGAAACAGTAGGAGGCCGCTACCATACCTGATCTGAAGGTAGAGCTGATGCTCCCACGGCCTGGGGTCACCTCATTGAGGCACAGCCACTGCTTCAGATGCTGCTGCACGTGGGGCCACCAACACATGGAACCCATCTAACAACCAACAGACTGAAGCCTGAGCGCTGGCACAAAAACATTCATTGTATTTAATGTCATTACTTATTAAAATTTTTCTCCCACTACAAACTTCAAGGCCCATGAGAGCAAGAACTCTGGTAGATTTGGTTTATCATGCTTTCCCTTTGTTCTAACAATGGAGGTGATACTCACGTGGTGTTTGAGGAAAAAAAAAATGGCTGAGCATATTAAAATGAAGGCAGCATGACTGGTCACATTTTCAGATGGGGAGAATAAAGCCCATAGAGGGAAACCCAGTTACTAAGAGGTGAACCTTCAATTTGAGTCTACTGTGTCTGAGACCATACTCTTGTAATAGGACTATATTGACCCTGTGGGCTGCTTTATTATTACTTTTTGGTATTGTTGTTATCATTATTTTGCACTCTGATTTGGTTTTCATAATATACTGATGAAAATGAACACACAACCATTCTATGGTGGCTGTGATTCATATCATTGAGATTGTTTCTTTCATTCTTTTACTTACTCATTTGTCCACTCAAAGATTCAGTGAATATCTAACAGATTTGGCGAAAAATTTCTTTCCACAAAAAATCTGTGTGGAAAGAAATTATCAGTTGTGTTTATCACTGTCTTGCCAGAGCTTGGGACAATGCCTTAGCACTTAATAAGCGCAGAAGGGATTCCATTATGTATATCTGGTGAATGAGATATTACATAAAAAGATTTTAACACCACCTGCTGAAGGCTCAAAAAGAAAGCTCCTGACATAAGAAACTCTTGGGAAAACTTCAGTGGAAAGGGCCTATGAAGGATTGTAAAGGATACTGAAGGATTTTGAACTTAAGAGGATTTATCTCTGAAACAGAGCAGGCCCCACCTGCCAGCCTCTGAGCTCAAACTGTCCCGTATGTTTTCTGGGTTCTGTCTGAGGTAGGTTTCCAAACCCCTCCACATTTACTAAACTGATTTCCCCATGCCAGAAGGAAGGTAGGAAGGAAGGAAGAGAAAGAGAGGTGCCTGGGTGGCTCAGTCGATTGAGCATCCGACTTTGGCTTGGGTGTTGTGGTTCATCGTGGTTCATTGGTTCCAGCCTGACATCGGAGTCTGTGCTGACAGCTCAGAGCCTGAGGCCTGCTTTGGATTCTGTGTCTCCCTCTCTCTGCCCCTCCCCCACTCAGGCTCACACACACTCTCTCAAACATAAATATTTTTTTTAAAAATAAAAAAATTCTGCCCACAAAACTAATAGGCAACCAACGGAATGGGAAAAGATAGTTGCAAATGACATATCAGATAAAGGGTTAATATCCAGAATATATAAGGAACTCACCAAACTCCACACCCGAAAAACAAACAACCCAGTGAAGAAATGGGCAGAAGATGGGAACAGACACTTCTCCAGAGAGGACATCCAGATGGCCAACAGACACATGAAACGATGCTCAGCATCGCTCCTCATCAGGGAAATACAAATCAAAACCACACTGAGATACCACCTCACGCCAGTCAGAGTGGCTAAAATGAGCACATCAGAGAACTCTAGATGCTGGCGAGGATGTGGAGAAACGGGCACCCTCCTACACTGTTGGTGGGAATGTAAACTGGTACAGCCCCTCTGGAAAACAGTGTGGAGGTTCCTCAGGAAACTAACACTAGAACTCCCCTATGACCCAGCAATAGCACTGCTAGGAATTTACCCAAGGGATACAGAAATGCTGAGGCATAGGAGCACATGTACCTGAATGTTCATAGCAGCACTCTCCACAATAGCTAAAACATGGAAAGAGCCTAAGTGTCCATCAACAGACGAATGGATCAAGAAGATGTGGTTTATCTATACGATGGAATACTACATGGCAATGAGAAAGAATGAAATCTGGCGATGTGTAGCAACATGGATGGACCTTGAGGGTGTTATGCTGAGCGAAATAAGTCAGGCAGAGAAGGACAAATATCCTATGTTTGCACGTATAGGAGGATTAGGAGGAACTTAACTGAGGAACAAGGGAGACAAGAAGGGGGGAAATGGTGGGGGAAAGGGAGAGAGGCAAACCATGAGACTCTTGAATGCTGACAAAAACTGAGGACTGATGGATGTGGTGGGGAGGGAGGGATGGGCATGGAGGAGGGCCCTTGTGGGGATGAGCACTGAGTGTTATGTGGAAACTAATTTGACAATAAACTATTTGTAAAAAATAAATAAATTAATAAAAATTCTGGAAAAGAATTACACAGTTGATAACTGAGTGATTTTAAACCATTATCAAGGTCTAACTATCTCAGATAGGCACCAAGAGACAGATAGGCTGAATCTAAACAAAGAAATATAAATCTATTAGGTAAAAATCAAATGTAATTGTAATATTCTCTTTTTTTATTTCTATGACCCCTAAAATGACTTGGTTGGAATTTTCCACTACGTTGTTTTTCATTGTACTGCTAATCTTATAGGTTTAAAGATAATAATCAATCTAATTAAAATAATTTCATAAAAATAAAAAATAGATTTATAAAATTTTAAGAATCAACTACAGTGCTATGTAACTGAACATAATCCCATTTCCTGACTGGGAAAATAAGACTGAAAGTGTTCCATGAAACAGAGGACTAGGGATTATCTTTAAAAGAAAAAAATTAGGTGAGAGATAAATAAGCCATGGAAAGAAAAGTCATATTGGTAACTTGTTAATCTATAACTATTTTTTAGACATAGTAAATCCTTAATCTCTCTCCTGCCGAAATAAAATGTCATGTGTAAAAAGAATGCAGAAAGTTTAACTGACATAGTTCTGTCTGTTTTAATATGTTAGCTCTGCAATAAAATCTGATTTCTTTTAGTTCCATGAAACTTGTCAATGAGACCAGTTTCCTTCACCAACCTTATAGTTTATTGGTAGTGAGAAAATATATAATTTACAAGACATTTAAAAGTAGTAAATTAGAAAAACTAACATAAAAATTGTTTATTATAGCTGGTATTTATCTTAATATAAATAATGAATACTTATTTTTTTTCATGATTGAATTTGTAATGAAAAGTCAAAGCTTAATTTGTTCTTTGAGAATAAAAACTGTTCTCAGTGACCCTCTTAGCTGGACCCTTTTTAGTTTTGCTATTATCAAAGTGGAAAGACTGCTTACCTCATCTCTAAGTAATTGGAAGGGAAAATTGTGTTAAAGTTTAAACACTAGTATTTCAAAAGACCAGGTTAATTTTTAAAAGTATCTGTTTAGGGGCATGTGGTATCTTTATGACAGGTAAAATATTCTCATACAGGCAAGATAGAGGTAAGTTCTTGGATTTTTTTTTTTTTTCTATCTTGATTCTTCCACAGCACTTATCTATTTCATGTTCTATTCCTTCAAGCTTCAAGTCCAGTGGTTCTCAGCTTTGGCTGCACCTTGACTTGACCCCAACCCTGACCATTTAACAGAATCAAAATATACCAAGTAGAGAGGACTAGGCATCAGTATTTTTAACATTTCCCAGGTGAAACATAACATACAGCTCAGATTTCAATCTAACAGCTTGGCTGGGAGGATAATCCTATGAAACTGAAATCATAAAAAGGTGCTACCAAGTTGTAGGAGTCCAAAAATCAAATTAACTTTACAGCGGTAATTAGGCCCTCACTTAACTTATTCAATCTATTTTGTGCTTTTAACTATGGAAGGAGAGTTGACTCAGTCCTGTGTGTTCTTATTTTATCATAGATCTCTGATCATCTGATGAAGTTAGGGATACACTCTCTAGAATACTACATATTTGTACAGAATTTTATGTACAATTTCAGCATCCTCAGATGTGTGAAGCCAGCCACCTATTTTTTTAATGCACAAAGCTAAGAACATAACTAACTTAAAATCAGGCAAACTTCAAATTGGTCCAAAAGAGAGTTTATGTCAATTAGTGTTGGCCTGTAAAATAATATTACAAAGGCATTAAATAAGAAAAATGATGATCATGTGAAAATAATATAGAAAACAAACATAAGTGAAAAAAGTACAGGGTAAAATTATATATGCAGTTTGGTTAAATGTGCATGTTATATAGATGCAAATTAGAAAAAATGTAAATAAGAAGAACCATAAGAAATCAATAAAAATTATATTTTCTATAAAAATTTTAACAAGTTGCTCTACTACTTTAAGGGATGACTTTTATAGTCTTGCCCTTACGAAAAACAGGTCGGGATTAAACAACACCAAATTACTTGGAAGAAAGTGATGCAGAAACCAAGAGTGTTAGAAAATTAAACAGGGGTCACCAAACCAGGCAGCAGTGCCAAGATGTCTGTTTTGTTACTATTCAAGCCTGTCTAGGAATAATGATTTAACCAGGCAAACATCATGTGTGGCATTGTCCAAAAATGACCTTGATAGGTCACGCTGGGTTGTTTGAAAAATGAACTAGCTGTTGGCAGCTTCCCCATTCTCTCATCTAGAGAGGTTTCGTCCACACTCAGCTCCCCATGAGACCAGTAGCTATCTTTTCTCGGCTGAAGGAGCTCCAACTCCCCATACTTCTCTGAGGTCCCTGGGGCTGGGCAGCCGGCCTTCGTGCACACCTTCTTTACAGAGCTGGCATCTACACCAAGACAGTTCGCAACCGAACAGGTTGTCTGTATCCCCCTGGCAAAGTTCTCTACAGGCGTCCTAAAAAATGGGTCAGCGGGAGGGATGATGAAAAGAAAATGGACCATGACTTCCTCTCTTCTTACCAACACTTGAACAGTAAGGTACTCGAAGCCTGTTCCTTAACTACTACAACTTACTGTTGGGGCACACCAGCTCTGAGAGGACATGTGGCAACCACGAAGGAATCCACCTGTCCAGGTGGTCGGGCAAGGGGGCTGGGGAGGAAAGTAGCTTTCTCAGGCAAAGCCAGCCATAGGGTGACTCAAAATTTATGGACTACTCTCGGATACCCAGGGTTTCTCTTGGAGACTGTACTGCTTTTGTTCTACTTAAAAAGCTTCATCAAAAGCTATTTATCTACATCAATACACACTGCTGTAAAAATGTGTGTGTGTATATATATATATATATTTACATATAAAAAAGTATACATATACACACCCACGCACACATAAAGGTTTTTTTTTTTAATTTTTAAATGTTTATTTATTTTTGAAACAAAGAGAGAGCAGAGGAGGAGCAGAGAGAGAGGGAGACACAGAATCTGAAACAGACTCCAGGCTCAGAGCTGTCAGCACAGAGCCTGAAACAGGGCTTGAACCCACGAACCACAAGATCATGACCTGAGTCAAAGGCTGATGCTTAACCATCTGAGCCACCCAGGTGCCCGTATAAATAGTTATTTAAAAAGAGGGGAGGGAAGATGGCAAACATGCATTTTTTTACCTACGTCTTACATGTCTGCAATGTTTGGATGTTTTACCAAAAAAATTGTAATACATATATAATCAAGACAAAATAAACATCAAAAAATTCAAGCTTCTTGGGTTTATTTAGTTTTTTTTTTTTTTTTTTTTTTTTAATATCAGGAGAGAGAGTGAGAGAGAGGAGAAGAGGGAGAGAGAGAGAATGTTAACCAGGCTCCCCGCTTGGCATGAAGCCTGACATGGGCTTGATCCCACAACGCTGGAATCATGACCTGAGCCAACATAAAGAGTTGGACCCTCAACTGACTGAACCACCCAGAATCCCCATAGGCTTGTATTAGACAGAATTTTGAAAGTTAAGTTTCCTACATGACGATACAAAATAGAGTCATTTGGTAATTTAGAAATTACTCTCTAAACCATTCTGGATGTCTCCTAGGCCAAAATGTTTTAGCCCTTTTGTCTACATTCAGTTCAGCTATAAAAAAATGGAAAGTGATAAAAACCTAAAAAAAAAACCTTACAGACTAAACTTTATATTTTTTATTTTCCATACAGTTGGACATTTGCTTAATTTACTAGCTCAGTCAAAATGTTTTATTTATTTGTTTTATAATGTTTACTTTTTTTATTCTTTTTTTTTAATAAATTTTTTTTTGAGATAGAGAGAGAGAGAGACAGCGTGAGCAGGGGAGGGTCAGAGAGAGAGGGAGTCACAGACTCTGAAACAGGCTTCAGGCTTTGAGCTGGCAGTCAACACAGAGCCTGACGCGAGGCTCGAACCCACAAACCATGAGATCATGACCTAAGCGAAAGTCGGACGCTTAACTGACTAAGTCACCCAGGCGCCCCTACTTTTTTTATTCTTAAGAGAGAGACAGAGAGCACGTGCAAGTGTGGTGGGGGCAGAGAGACAGAGACAGAGACAGAGAGAATCCAAAGCAGGCTCCAGGCCCCAGGCTATCAGCGCGGAACCTGATGCAGGGCTCTAAGCCACAAATTATGAGATCATGACCTGAGCCGAAATCGGAAGCTTAACTGACTGAACCACCCAGGTGCCCCAGTCAAATTGTTTTAACTGATGTATTTGTGTAGACCTGAATTTATCACTGCCTCGTAGAGAATTAGACATTTCCCAAGCAATTTTTCATTAAATACCTAATTTGTTTTTCTAATTTGCCACTTTGTAAATTAAACAGATTTTTCTAGAATCTGGTGATCCTTTCCACAGATTTTCAGTAAAATCTCCCACTCATGATCATATCTGGTCCCTATGTCTTGTTCATTTTAGAAGTTCTTAATGGAAAAACAGATTATTTATGATTTCATGTAAAGTTCTGTTAACCAAGGTATTGGCCTATGTGGTTGGTGTTTGCAAGCTCTCATTCTTAAGAGGTTAGCTATGCTATGATGGTCAGGTTAAGTTGTAGAAGTAAATAACATAAGATTTCATTCACAAAATTGTTTTGAATGAGCAAATTAACACATCAGTTCAGGCAATTATTTAATAGGCAATTGTTCTTTTTCTAAAGCTGGAAAAAATACTCTGAGAAGAGTAAGCATAACAATTTAACCTAAATTATCTCCATATATCTTTCCAAGTTATTTTAGTCTTCATTATATTATTGTATCATCTGAGTAATTGTGTCACTTGACCAAAAATTTTTCTTGGATTCTACAGTTTAGCCTGGCAAGGTAAGTTAGTATCTATAGAGGGTACCAAAATATGCCAGGTGTCTGGGTTCACACGGCTAGGCATACCTCAGCCAAGTGATGTGCACACTGTTCCTCTAACTTACAAATGAGCACCTCCCAACTCAGAACAGTTCTGAGGATCAGATGAGAACAATCCCGAATTATCACTTTTTTTCACATATGCAAACATCAGTCTGCTACACATATGCATTTTTCTTTTTAAACATCAAACATATATCGCCACAACATTTTTTTTTTATTTTTTTGGTCCATGGATGGAATGCACTTGCATATGTTTCGGTTATTTAGGTCAACATCTTGCATGAAACTACTAAATGGGGCAGAAAGCAAAGAAGGTGAACCTGGACTGGAATAACAAAAATATGTCTTTGGATACATGAACGGGTGGAGGACTTCTGTGTTTCAGCTTTAAGTGTACATACTGCAAATTTTTATCTTCTGGCAAAAGCACTGGAGGACAAAACAAATCTTTTCAAGGTATAAATGTGAATATAGTAGGGAACTCACCTTTCTACCCACTAAAGTATGGTATTGGCTTCCTATAATTCTTAGGATAGAATACAAACTCATTAATGTAGTACCCATGGCTCTGCATCAGTTGACTACATTAATGAATATCTTCCTCTCTAGCTACTGTCTTACGTTTTGTTCTTGCATCCCAGCCTCACTGGCCTTCTTTTGGTAAATTGTACTCTCCCTCCTGCTTCCATATCAAGACTCCATACATGTTGCTCTTTGAATACTTATCTTTTATTTATTTTATCTTCTTACCTCTCCTTTCCACCACTGCTACTGCCACCATCACCATAACCCCTACTACTATTAAAACACACACACACACACACACACACACACACAGAAACACAAATACCTTCCAACTTAGCTCACGTGTTATATCCTAAGAAATATTTCCCAACATCTTCCACATGCTCAAAACAAAAAAAGAAAAGAAAAGAAGAAAAAAATCCAAAACCCAACCCAAACAAAACCAAAAAAACCAGGTCTCATTACAAAATCTCCTAGCACTGTATAATACTTACTGTTGTTTTAACCTTACATGTATTTGGACCTTTTAGTTAATGTCTATCTCTCCATGAGAAATGAAACTCTGCTTCTTCTCATCATTATTTAACCAGCATCCAGCACGAAAATAGGGTTCAGCAAATACTAATGCTAAATACTGTTGAAATGTGAGAATGAGTAAATCAATCGCCCACTCAAATCTGCACCTCTTTTTTAGGATAGATATTTAATTCACTGGACAAAATTCAACCTAAAGGAGTGATTTAAAAAGGAACATTTGTGTTTTTTTAAATATTTTTATTTATTTCTAGGAGAGAGAGAGACAGCGTGAGCAGGGGAGGGTCAGAGAGAGAGGGAGACACAGACTCTGAAATAGGCTCCAGGCTCTGAGCTGGCAGTCAGCACAGAGCCCGACGCGGGACTCAAACCCACCAACCGCGAGATCATGACCTAAGTGAAAGTCAGACGCTCAAGCGAATAAGCCACCCAGGCGCCCCAAAAAGGAACATTTGTTAAGCACCACTATTTTGCAAGGACTGGGCTAACTGCTATGCATATTTTAATTTAATCCCAGCAACTACCCAGTAAAGTAGGTATTCTGATTCTCTTTTATAGATGGAGAATCCTAAACTCACATGAATTTAGTAACTTGCCCAAGGACACACATCTAGTAAAAGAAAGCAACTTGGCCCTGCTGAAGTTTGGTGGGTTTTGTGTTTTCTTAAGATTTTGTATAAAATGTGGAGTCATGTTTATAACTACATTAAATTGGCATAATTTGAATTTAGGATAATTCTATTTTAAAGAACTGAAAATACTTTCTAATTTCAGATCTAGAAATTATGAAAAATGGAGTATAACAAAAACTGAAGTATACAAACAAAACCAACATTTTAGTGTTGGAAATTTAATGAGGTAATCATCTTACATAGAACTTAGAATACATACATTTAGAATTATTAGTAAAGAGTTAAGCAAGATTTCAGAACTTTCATATGGTTTCAAGAATAAAACTTTATTTTAGTTCCAGAACACTCAATTTGCCACCTCGGAACCATTAATGTGTTCACAGTTTTACCCTCCAGGAACCTGCCTCTAGTTCCAAAGACTCTTAATTAGGTAATTATTTTCCAGAGACCCAAATGGCCCTCTGTGGTATGTACCCAGGTTCAACACCCTTTAAACTTTCACCCATTTGCAGAAGTCAGCATTTCCCTTAAGTGGCTTGTCTCTGCTGACCAGAAGGTTGGTGGGGCCCCCAGGAGTGAAAGAAACACCCTGTATTTGCCCACTCTCTGATTTGAAACCTAAGGCACTGGTTTCCTTCTGCCAACACAAGGGAGCCAAAGTCATCAAAAACTGACAAAAGAACCCTGACTTGGTTCTCTTATCCTGGTCTTTCCAACATTTCCAAACAACAAATATATATTATTTAACATTACATGTCTGGCCTTCTAGGTACTAGGAATGAAGTAAATACAATTTAAAATACAATCAGTACTTATTTTTGAGACTTGAGTTCCAAGTGGGGAAGATAGAAATAATTTACCTGGAACGATTAGAAAATTTAAATGAAAAACTGAAATATGAATGGTTATGGGCTGAAATGTGTCCTCCCCACACCCCCCTAAAATTTCATAGTTGAAATTCTAAACCTCTTATATCTCAGAATGTGGCTGCATTTGTAGATAGTGTCTTTAAGGAGGTATTAAGTTAAAATTAATTTTTTTGCATGGGCACTACTCAAATACAACTAGTGTCTTTTAACAGGAGATTAGGACACATACAGAGGGAAGATCATGAAGAAATAGGCAGAAAATAGCCATCTACAATGCTGAAGAGAGAGACTTCAGAAGAAACCAATGCAGCTGACATTGTGATCTCAGACTTCCAGCTTCTAGAACAATGAGGAAATAAATCCCTACTCTTTAATCCGTCAGTCTGTGATACCTTATTAAAGAATAAATTAGGACACGGATGAACCAGGATATGGTGGAGTACTTGAGGAAGGTTTTGAGCAGTATAGCGGGTCAGAATTGAATATAGACAAAACCAAGTGAAAGAGAGACAGAGAGATGACATTTCAGGTGATCAGAAACTCCATGAGTTAAGCAGAGTGATTGGTAGAGAAATTCATTTAGCCATTGGCAACAATCTCTAAAATCTTTAGATCTTTGCTATTTGTTCATATTAAGTATTAATTTATTTCTATTAACATACTTCATCACTTATATTGAATAGAAAATTTCCATTTACACTAAACATGATACATTCTTAAAAGGGCTGTATCGACATTAATATAAAATATACTTTTATCATGCCTATTTACATCTTGAAATATACAGCCAAATAAAGAATGACTGTACAGGCAAAATTATATTGAAGCTTTATAAATTCAGCTATATTTTACATGTTATCTCATAGGTACTTGGGAGCTATACATGTAAAAAGAGAGAGGATCCCTGCAATCCATGACAAGAGAAGAAGAAAGGAGGAAACTATCTTTGAGTTCACTGGTGTTTGCCTCTCATTATCCACATTATATTCATTTGTCATCCAAAACTTTAAGAATTTTTTTTCTAGATAAAGTTTATACATATATTCATGATCATATGTTACTGAAGCATTTAAGTAGTTTCATGCCAATTCAAATAAAAATTAGATGTTAAAATACTTTTTTTCTACCCTCGATTCCTTTTTAGAAACAAACTGACAGACAGAGAGATAGACAAAAACTTGCAAGCACTGCCCACATCTGTTTATATTTGTGATTTTCAAAGTGTTTAAAAGCAGCATTTAGATGAATAGTTTTGGGTTGGGGAACGGCAATCCAGCTCAGAACCATCAGCTGTTCATCTACCCAAAAAGCAGGTGAGAATAAACAATTCATGAACATTCCTCACAACCTTCTAACTCTCACGGCAACAACCTCATTGTGCTCTACTTTTACTCCCCTTCTATAGAAAAGAGAAGAGCATTTGAATGCCACTTACAGTTCTTACCGGTATCAGGTAGTGTGTCATGCTTTACTGCTCGTGTCATTTTTTTTCTTTTGGTGTTTGTGTTTACAAGCCATAGGTTCTACATCAGGCAGGTGCATTTTCTCTCAGCATTAAGGAGGAGGAAAATGAAAAGTACTTACCTAAAAAACAAAACACAAAAAGAGAATTAAAGTGAATTCCTTGGACCACTTGATTGCTTGACAAAGCACTGAGGTTGAGGGCGGGGGGGGGTCAAGACACCGAAAGCATCTAAACAGGCTGAGCCTCCCAGCAAACAAAGCATGTGAAGTACTTTGTACACAGAAGATGCACACTATTCTGAAAGTGAACAAATAAAGGTGAATTCCTCATATGTGTGTGTGTGTGTATATATATATACATGTATATATATATATACATGTGTATACACACATACACATACATACATATATAGAGAGCAAATATTTGATCTGATATTCTATTCAATTTTCTAAACAGATTATCACAGACTACACTCTATGTTTATCATCTCTCTCTGTTCTGTAACAGGTTTTGTTAACTGCTTATAATAATGCTTTTATCATTACAAGCCAGGAGGCCTTGACCATGGACCTTTAGTCTACTCTAAATCAGAGCTTCAGTGCTGTGTCTCCCAACAGCACCAGAAAGAGAGGACAGGGATGTGCTCAATGTTGATAGGTTGGGACAGAAACAAAGGCTTTGCTAACAGTTATCTTCATGGGTATGAGACTTCCTTTAATATGAGCTGTTGTGATATTGGTAGAAGGGTCCCTTAATGAGATTTTGTTGCAGAATTAACATAGATGACATCCAAGCTAACACACAAAACCGGATGCAGCATACAGCAAGGCAGGGCAGGTCTTGTAAGTATTTAGGAAGAGCTACATTTAAATCCTAAAAGGCAAATATCTGTGATTCCCCTCAATGTGCTAGCTTTGTGTCTGTACGATACTTTTGACAATATGCTGATCACAGAAATCCCTCCACAAGGGGAAGGGAGGAAATGTGCCTGGCAGAACTTTGGTGAATGACAGCTCTGGAATGGTTGACAGAAGGCACAGGACATCCCAAGTGGGAAGAAATGTGTTTGCTCTGTCAGTTACCAAAAGCCAAAGGAACAGTAATGATTCTCCTATTCTTTCCTTAACAGACAAGAGCCAACCAAAGGAAAGGGCTCCAGGAGAAATGGGACTTTCGAGAGAGAAGCAAAAGAGCTCCCATTTACAATGAGGACATGGCACCCAGCTAGAGCTGGGTGCTGGCTGGTAAACTGATGCAAAGGGTAGGGACACAAAAAGGCATTGCTTCCCAAGCCTGCAGTGGGACCTGTGCCACTTGGTAATAACATGACATTCCTAGGACTTAACTAGAGCTCGTGAAACAGTGTCCCTGGAGGTGATACACTGCACTTCCCATTTTAAATAAGCTCCCCTAGTGGAGTTTGTCTAACCAGTTTTAGAAACTACATACTATAAGGTGTGGGCCCTCTCTTTGTTTAAATGCTGCTTGTCAGAGATCATTCTCTGAGGTGACTGAGCTAGATCATTGTGTCAGAATTTAATAAAACATCCTGATTTCACTAAGCATCAGTTACAGATAGAGACTCTGTCTCTTCTTTGTTTATCTTCACCAACAAACTGCTGAAAGGAAAAAATTGCATAACTTATTATTTCATTAGTTAATAGTGGGCTGTGCCAGGAATCAATGTTCTTTCTCCTTCCTTCAAAATACCGATTCTTGCTAGTAAGACGCATTCTGCACTCCTACCCATAGAGGACACTACTTTCTTATTGGTATATTCTGTTGCAGGCAATTGGTAACAATAACAAACAAAACAAACAAAAGCCTTCCCCAGTCTCCTCAGGGAGGTGATCCAAGAACTAGTTCTGAATGTTACAGAACACACAGCAAAATCTCTTTAGCGCACACTCCCGTGAGTCTGAGTGGACTGTGCCATCCTTTATCTAGAATCTCTAGACCTGGTATACCTTCATTTCCACCACCTAGTCTTTGAGCTATTTTAATCTACTTATGCAAAATAAGAAGCCAGTTTCATTTTTTCAGAAAATGTTTTGATTGCATTCTAATATTTCTTTGCTTTTGACATTTAGAAATCTTGATTTCACTTCCAGGATGTTCTGGCATATTTAAAAGGATGAAACAGTGCTTCACAGGAATATATCAAATATCATACTATATCCAAAGAGATGCTTTTTCCAGACTAAAGTGCTCTGCCACTAAGGGAAAAAAATAGTCATAATACCAGCAAACTGTGAACTGACCTCAATATTAATACTTATATTCATCAAAGGCTAAATGGAAATGGATTTATGTCACATATTTGCAGTTGAACCTGGAGTGCGATTTTAATAGCTCTTCTACATGTCTGTCATGGCATATAAGCATTCATTCTGTATTGCTTCCACAATTGAAAAGACGATGAATATTCAATCTAAGAAGAGAAGAGGGTTGGTCGGAGCTAGAAGCCTTGGGGGTAGAGGTCAGTGGA